>SNQJ01S0048343.1:77367-91282 GCA_010110895.2 Picea sitchensis | reverse complement strand
TATGAACAAAAAGTTTGCTATTAAAGCATGTTGATGTATCCAAAAAGTTTAGGGTGAAGCCTAACCAAGGCTTCCCAAGGAAAAGAGCAGGGATATCCCAACATGGAGTAAATTTTAAAAGCAAAGAAAGGGAAAAAGGAGGAACATTTTTCCCACCTTAAGAACTTTGAATTGCTTATAGAGTTGCAGGTCTTAGATGAGCAGTTGTGAGAACAAGTAAAGCTAGAAAAGGGAGAATGAATAAATGAGTATGTTTGATTGAGTTGGCTTGGTTGAAACCATGTAAGAAAAGGTAGTGAGGCCTTAGAAATAACTTAGTCGGGTTGAAAGTCCTAGGATGTGTAGAAGGAGTTGGAAAAAGGGAAGAACCCTTAACTCATTTCTTGTTGTGTATTATGTTTTTCTCTGGGATGGGAAATATGGTACACTGATGAAAGTAAATGTTTTGACACCATAGTGAGGGTTGTATTGTTGCAAAAATAGTTGAGAATTTTTTGTATTGCATTCACGAAAGCATTAAGAATAATGTGATGAAGTGCATAGAGATATGCTAGGACATATTTGAAAACTGTTTTATTGGTTTAAAAGCTATGATACTTGCACTTTTATTTTTACATGACGACTAACATAATTATGATGTATGTCACATGTAGAGAGAAATTGGAATGGTTGAGAGAGACAGTTGTCAATGATGGACAACCTCAAGCAAAGGATGAGTATGAGCAGGCTGTTGTGGAAAGATTGTTGAAGGGACTTTAGAAATCCCCAGTAAGAACCATTGATAAGGTAATATCAAACAGGGTGTCTACATCCAAAACATGTATAAAAAGTGTTCATGCCTATGTGGCACAAGGTATGAAGGGATTGGGTAAGAATACCTTCTGAAATGTTTTATTGTCTTAATGTTATGCACAAAATTTTGAAAGGAAGTTGTATGCCATGGATACCCAAGTAGGGTATGATTCAGGAAGGAGAACTCGAATGATGGAGGTGTGAACCTCTCGCAATAAAGACTGATTGTATGATGCAGGAGCATATGAACCAAATTATCTCTTTTGACTCAAAAGTTCAATAACCTTTACTAAGGGAGTTGGTTCCCAAATTGTTCATTTTGTTATTTAATAAATCTCTCGAATACCTCTAGAAGGCATCAAGAATCTTAGTGGTTAGGAAGTTTGTTTTGTTTTTCAATTATAGACGATGAGATAAATTGTTCGATTAGTTACAGATCTAGATCGTGAATATCGTGGAAGAAAACCCTGATTGAATCAGGTTAATCAAGAACCTAACAGAGGAGATGAATGTGAGTCATTCGTTGGAGGGAAAACTGATATCAGTCGTCAAATCGACTTAAATATCCATTGGAATTAACAGATCAAACACCAGCCATTCGATTAGATCAATGGTCGAGAATCATTGTGGAGCACGAAGAAGAAATTAAAGGATGTGCTAGATCACGGCCCACAATCAATCGATATCATTGATCGTGTCGGGGGATGATCAACGACCATGATTAAAAGAGTCGAGCGATCACTTTTCATATTGCAGAGATTGAACTCTTCGATAAAGAGAGAGCACATTGGGGTTTCGCAATCACTATGAACCGTCAATCTGTGAATTATCGGTAGGTGAACCTACAAGGAAAACATGCGTTAATATTGCATAAACTCATACTGTGATCGGGTTATGTGGGTGATTTGCGAATCTGATTTTGAATTATGTCAACATTTAAGAAGGATTTTTCAAGGTCTAACTTCAGCCTTGCATCATTGAAACCCTTGAAAGAATTCATGAACTGATATGTCTGCATTGACCAATCAAGGAATGATTGGAAACAAAATTGCTCATAGACAACATGTTGATTTATTGCATTGAGAAGATGCATGTGGTAAAATAATGGGGCATATATAGGACTGCCCATTGTGGAAGAAGTATCTTCCAGTACTCTACAGAGTGTACGATTGGTAAAGAGAGAAATTAGGTGACCCTAAATGTTGGTACCCTGATTATTGGTAAGGAAATAAATTCTTAAAGGCATTCATGTGAAACTTTGAGTTTCATGAGTGATGATTTGAGGCTATGGTCGATTCGGAGCATAAAATATGGTCTTCTATAACAATAAATATGGACAAAGAATAGATGTGGTAATAAGTGGGTTGAGTCCCAACACCCCTTGGAAAAAGTGCCTGACATGAAATATAATAATTTAAAACCAATGTAAGGGTACATTGGGTATGGATGTGGCCATGGAGATTGGCACACTGATTAAAGTCATTTGATATCTGAATTGCATTTGGAAAAAAAAAAATAGTATGATGAAAGGATTCATACATAAACAATGATATATTTCCTTTTGCTTTGTACCCTTGCTTAGATGAAAATGACTTGAATTGTTAGTATGCATGATTTTGAAAATATAATGTGCGTGAAAACCAATAATTTGTTTGGCTAAGGAATGTTGAAATTGCAGGAAGAAAAGGGTCTTGGATATGGAAATATCGTAAGCCCATAAGGAAGACCAATTTTCTGCTAAGCCAAACTGCTATGGGAAGGAAAGTCCCATGTTTTTGGATCTAGTCCCTGTATGGAACAAATATGAAAATAAATATGGAATTGAAAATTTTGTGGGTGACAAATTTGCAATAAAATGCTGAAATTAAAATTTATGATGATATCTCATAAATGTTTCTATACCTGTGATATAGGTGAGAAGAAAAAGATCTATCCAAAAAGGACAGATGAAGGATTTCAAGATGGAAATCATGAAACATGGCTACTGCTGGGACAGGAAAACCTATGGTAATCCATGATCACCCTAGAACATGTTGTGTTATGGAAACACAAGTCAGAGGGATGCCTCGACAGAGTAAGTCTGAGGGACGCCTCGACTGTAAGGCTCAACGAATTCTTTAGAGCTCTTCATGTGTGATAAATCCTTGGAAAGTCAAGACAGATCACCCGAGGGACTATATAACATAGAAGGGGATGCCTAAGCCTCGACCTGGAGGGTGAGTGACCGCAAGGAAGAGAAGACTTTGATCGTCCTCATAAAACATTGATTGGGATCATGCACACAATGGGTATGTCCATAAAAAAAGTGAACCAAAATAACAAGATAGCCATGTGGATGAAAATCCACAATCTACACAGATAAGTAGTGTGCTACATTATGAAATTTTCCTCTTGAATTTTGAACAACAATAAAATGTTTTCGCATGAAATTTTGATTAATATGCTTGTTGTCCAAGATTATTGAAGGCATGTGATGAAGGTCAAGATTCTGAAAGGAACTGACCCTGAAAGAGGATCAATATTTATGAAGTAGCTAAATGAAAGAGGTGTGACAGGTGTTATTGAGAAAGAACATTGAGGACGATGTTATTTTTTAAATGGGAGGGGATTGCAACACCCCTGTTTCCCCCAGCTTGTAATTAATCATTCATTATGATTACCATGCTATGGCATGTGAACAATGTAAATGTATTATTTTTGAATTGCAAATAATTAATTGTGGGGTTGAAGCCTTGAATTAATGTTCATGATGTCACTAGAGGAAATAATGGGAAAACTATAAGAGAGGGTTCCTTGTGTCAAATGACCCCAAATTTCCCCTTGTTGGTAATAATGAACCCCCTCTGGATCCCAAGGAGAGGAATTGATTAATGAAGGAAGGATTGGTGGTTGAATACTCAACCACCCCCATGAACGAAATCATGGTTTGGATGAGGATACAGGAGGTTGTCAGCCCGAAGTACCACAGAGTCCTGGAGACCCAAGCTTACCCGAGTTTCCTTTTGACAGAAGGAACATGATAGGTGGAGAACCATCCTGCGAAAGGTAGGAAGAAAAATAATACATGCGCAGATAGTTCAGGGGGGAGAGAGTGCATGAGGCTTTGTAGAGAGTGAGAGAGACACCAACCAAGAGCACATGCGTAGAGGGGAATGTACGACCCAGATATGTAGAAGAAAAGAGGAGGACCGCGAGCTTGATGTTGAGGAAGCATTTGATAAACCTCGCAGGGTTTCTGTGATAGACAGAGAGTCTATGAGAAATGGAATGGATTCCCTAGTGATATCATGGCTTGGCACAGGGGTGGCCAGACTGATAAGAGTGAATTCCTCTGATACTACGGTTGGGTGGAAAGGCACACACCCACATTCAGTTAGCCGACTGCAACATGTAATAGATAAGTATTCTCATACCCTGTATAATTTT
This sequence comes from Picea sitchensis, assembly GCA_010110895.2. Taxonomy (NCBI): domain Eukaryota; kingdom Viridiplantae; phylum Streptophyta; class Pinopsida; order Pinales; family Pinaceae; genus Picea; species Picea sitchensis. Next base: position 87,064 of record SNQJ01S0048343.1, on the reverse strand, counting down.
GTTGTAACTGTAAAACAAAGTTGGATATGCTATGAATGTTTCAGGAATGTGCATGTTTTCTTGATGGTTAGATTGTGTTCCTTTATATTTTGCTTGATTGTGTATTTAAACAAGTAAGGAACTATATGGTTTGTAAACATAAAGCCTCAAGCCCTGTAGTGGCTCAAGTTAGAGAAAATGAATTGTGAGTCCATTGACCTTGGGCACATTTTCACGTATGCATATTGATACTTCTAGTAATAGTGCATGTATCCATAGATTTTCTACAAGACACGCAGAGACCGAGAACCTCTTAAGTTCCAGAGTTTGGCGAATGAGCGCAAGGGGTGTGCGGGAGGTTCTTCTAAGTCTCAAGCTCAGGAGAATGACCACAAAGTGTGTGTCCATGCCTAATTCCTTGAGAGAAGCTGAAGCTCAAGAAGGATAGCGATATTTAAGTCTCCAAAGGAAGGATTCCTTTGTTTGGAAGATGAGTGGACGAGATCCATTCGAGACGATCCAAGGTTCATCACGACCATTGCATTTGGAGAATGTGGACGGGTATTAACCCCCCCGGGACTTCTTCAGTCTTCATGAGTTCGACAAAGTTTGTGTATTCTTCATAAGGGAGACAGATCCTCCAAAGTCCCGAAGTCTACCATATCCCACAGTTCGGAGAGTGGCATTTCGATAGTTTTGAGTCGTTGTGTTAATGAGAGGAGGAATTCCTGAAGTTTCGAATGTCCAGTTCCTAAAGCCACGAGAGTTGTAGATTTTTGGGTCTACGTGGATAGGCCATGACCATCAGATCTAGGCTATGGTTAGCCTGATGTTGACGAACTCTGAGAGTCACGAGGAGTTTGCATTGCAAAACTCCTGAACGTCGAATTCCCAAAGTAACGAGAGTCGTGGATCTATGGGTCCATGTGGCCAGAACCTAACCATTAGATCTAGGCTAAGGTTCACCTGGTGCCGACCAACTCTGGGAATGATGAGGAGTTTTCACTGCAAAACTCCCGAAGGTCGAAGTCCCGAAGTAATGGGAGTCGTGGATCTATGGATCTACATGGTCGGATCTCAACTGTGAGATATGAGAGATGTTAGAAGGTTGTCAATCTGGTGTGATATGGCAAGTCAACGTCACGAGGGTGATGTGGAACCATGATCAACGACCCACGTTTCATTTCGATTTGTGTTTTTCGTAGACACTATATGCCTATTGGAATGTGACACATGTCACCCATGGCCCTCACCGCGTGTCCGCCCTTAGTACGTGACCGCCTGACCATGTGAATGGTGAAGTCTGGGACTTTTTGATTCTAGGAATTCGACACTCCAAAAGAGTTGGGGTGTAGCATCGTGGAAAGGCCCGAAGGCCAAATCCACATGGCAGGCTCACGAGAGTTTAGGAGATAGGAGCTCCAGAAAATATGGGGTTTAGTGTCGTAGAAAAGGTTCGAAGGCCGAAGCCACATGGAAGGATCATGGGAGTTCAGGAGATAGGAACTCTGGGAGACTGGGGTCATTAGACTGTATACTCCCAAAGGCATCGAACTTATCCCGTAAGCATATGCATTAACGTGAAGGGAGATATGTCGTCGAATTATTGGTGGATGGATTTCTGCCATAGATTTAGAAGTGTTGGAAGCTCCAGGATCTCGGAGAACTCGGGATAATATGTATGAGTCGGATCCGAGTAGATGCCACATGGCCCTTGACCAATAAGTGCCTGAAGGACTGTGGAAGGGAATTTTTTCTAATATTGAGCTCAATTTTGAGCGTGAAGACAATGGTTGGAAATTTCTGAATGAGAAGAACGTGATGGAGATCCCAGAATTAGGATTTGAGATAGTTAAGTAAAATGAAATTGTGATTCCCCATCCCTTAAAAGAGTATTTAGGGGTTGGGTGTGTTACACAGACAACAACATGATTTATGCTCCTTGTCTTATACTTGATGTTGAGATGGAATCGTTTCAGGTAGGTGGACCACTTTTGATGGCGGTCGTTCTGCAACTTCCCCTGTGTCTGTATGAAATGCAGAGGCTTGTGATCAGTGTGGATGATTATCTCCTTTGCCAGAATGCAATGTTTCCATTGATGATAGGCTTGTACAATGGAATACATTTCCTTATCATAGGTGGGGTATTTTCAGACAATATCCAAGACTGTCTCACTATGGTATGCCATTGGACGACCGTGTTGAGTGAGAAATGTGCCTACAACATAGTCAAATGTGTCAGTCTCAATCTTGAATGGCTGTTGCAGATTGAGCAAGGAGAGTACTAGAGCTGAGCACAAGTGATGCTTCAAATCAAAAAATTATTGTTGTTGTTCCTTCCCCCACATGAACTTTTCCCTGCCATCACCCTTGGTCACATGGCTAAGGGTCCATTCAATATGGGAGAATCCCAACACGAACCATCGGTAGAAGTTGGCCAGTCCCAAGAAGCTCCAAAGCTAGCTTAGTGTGGTTAGGGCTGGCCAGTCGGATGACTTGGATATTAGCGGGATCAACATGTACCACATGCTCATCAACAATGTAGCCCAATTATTGGACCATGTTCATGCCAAAGGAACATTTTTCCAAGTTGGCATATATCTTGTGTTGCCACAGAGTGCTCAAAACCTGTTGAATATGCTGCATGTGCTCCTCCCAAGGTCTGTTGAAGATGAGTATGTCATCCAAATATATCACCACAAAAGAGTTGGTGAAGGGTCTCAATACATCATCCATCAACCTTGTGAAAGTGGTTGTTGCATTTGTTAGGCCAAAGGGCATGATCAACCATTCTAAGAGACCTTATTTAGATTTGAAAGTTGTCTTCTAGACATCAGTTGGTTCGATGGGAACCTGGTGATAGCCATACTTTAGGTAAATATTGCTTAAGAACTTTACCCCCCTTGAGTTGGTCAAGAAGGTCATCAATCCTGAGAATTGGGTATCGGTTTTTGACTGTAATTTTGTTTAGTGATCTATAATCAATGCAGAGTCACTAGGTCTCATCCTTCTTCTGCACCAATACAAACGGGCTTATGCAATGGGAGGAGTTGGGTCTGATGCACCCCTTTTGAAGAAGCTATTGGATCTGACGCTTGATTTCATAATTTTCTATCAGCGATCGAAGATAGACTGGTCCATTAGACAGAGGTGCATCGGGGGTTAGATCAATTGGATGCTTGACTTGGTAGTACGTCAGTACCCTGGTGGGTGAGGAGAAGATGTCTTTATACTCTTCCATGATCCCGTCCACTTTCTTCTGCTGAAAAGAGAGGCTTTGTGTAGAGGCAATGGATTTGGTGGTGACCTTATGCTTACTATGAGCATGGATCACAAAGAAGACGAAATTCTCAATCTGTGAAATGACCTTACTACATTTCTTAGCATATATTAAAGAAATAACAATAGGTGGTGCTACCTCTAGAATCCTATACAATTGTCTACCCAAAGTAATAATAACATTGTGGGGTCTAGACTCATACACAACATGATTCTTCCACAAATATGGTTGTCCTAAAATAACATCACAAAGTTCAAGGGGAGAAATATCACACAATACCTCATCTTTTAAAGGCTTGATGTCTTAGGGCAGATGACACTATTGGCTGACACAAATATCTCTTCCTTAGAGAAGCCAACCGATGGTGTAGGGATGTGGGTATGGTGTCATCGGCAGGTCCAACAACTTGACAACCTCTACTGAGATCAGGTTCTTTTGACTACCACTATCAGCAATGAAATGAATTGGATCCCCCTTTACCCACATCTGTGAGTGAAAGAGGTGTTCCCGTTCCTCTGGTTCTTCTAGTTCTCTTGGTTGTTTGGTGGTAGTGACAGTGGCATTGGGATCAACATCGATAATCTTCTTCCCTTCTTCTGGATTTGATTCAAAATCAGAATCGACCTCTGACTCAGAATCCTTCAGCTCAACCATGAGTGACTTCATGGAGCGACATTATTCAGTGTTGTGCCAAGGGATTTTATGGTATTCACACCATTTTCTTGTGTCCTTATTCATTTTCTCATTTCCCTTCTTGTGTTGCGGCTTGGATTCATTATCCTGAGAGTGGCCATCTTTTCTCTGTCCTATGTTGTGTGGGTTGGGGTCACATTTTCCCTGCTTCGGCTGTGAGGAGTTTGCAGATCCAAACTCTCACCTCTTCTACTTAAATTTCTTCTCGATATTGACAACATATCTATAAGTCGTACCCAATAAAGAAATGTCCAGAAAATTAATTTATGTTTGAATGTATCTATGAAAAAAACCGTGATATTTGAGCACCATATGTCACTCAGAGTCCTTGACACCCAACTTGGTGTGCAGGGTATGGAAAATATTGGTGAAATCTGGTACTGTCTAGTCCCTTTCTTGACGCAGGGTGGTCCATCTGGTGTATTAGTCCTCTTAGCTTCCAACAGGGTAGTATTGTTCTTTAATGACATCCCGGAAGGAATCCCATGTAGGGGAAACCAAAAATTTTGCAGATTCCTCTATGGCCCTTTTCTCAGAGTAAGTGTCCCACCAGTCCTTAACATGGGGGACGTCCTTGAGGAGTGAAAAAGTAATATTTTCCCTATCGAAAAATTTGTGGACCGAAAAATACCCTTCGAGAGGATTCAACCATTTATCTACAACATTCGCATATATCAGTCCTTCAAACAATGGAATATCAAAATTTACCTGTACCTTGAAGGGGGTTGCATGGCCGCTTGATGAATCCGCTTCTCATATGGACAATAGTATAAGAATCTAGGCAAATTTGTCCATCATTTCTCTCCTTTGTCACACAAGGGATTCCTCGAGAAACATTTTAAAAGGATCTCCTGCTCCATCATCTTTCTTTTCATCTCCCATGGGTTTTTTTCGGGTTCAATATGACCGATCTTGCAATGCCTCGATTGGTTCAAGTCCCAACTTCTTGTACCCAGATCTTGTGGGGGACATGCACGAAGAAAAATAAATGAAGAGAAGACCACTCTGATACCATTGATCCATATTTAGGAGTGGAATCAACTGATTAACAAACTAAATATAATAAACACAAAGATATGAATAACAACGCAAATATCCAGTGAACAATATGTTCTATTGAATAAATGAAATAGGTTGAAACTGTAAAATTGCAGAACTGAAACACTTAATCGAATGGTGGTAGCTATATTTGAGAAGGGATGTGGTTTCTACGTGCATACGTCTGAGCAAAATTATTACAACGAGGCTCCAGAGGCCTTTTTATTATTACTCATGAATGCCAAAACCCTTGACATCCAAAAACCTAACTCTAGGAGATGAAACGCCAAAATTTATGTGGGCCCCTATGGGTAAGTTGGTACCTCAACTTCCCTGGGTCGTAACTTTTGCATACGACCTTCGTTTTAGGTGCGTGATAACCCGTTGGAAAGGTATTTTAGATAACTACACATTACACCATCAAACTTTGACTATGTCTATAGTTTGACTGTGGCGAGCCAAAAAAACACTATTTAGGGACCCAAAATGGCCTTGGAAGTACAATAAGATGTGATGACATGAAAACATACAAAATAAGCCAATTGGATTAGGTGGGAGGCCACCAATATCCACTTGGAATATGTGTAGTGCTTCATACAACCCCGGAAGTGTAGAACCCACAATTACAAAGAAGTACAGAAGAATGTGTTGAACTAAATACTCTTAAGAGGAGCCAGTTGGAATAGGTGGGTGGCCACCAATATCCTCCTGGATCATATACAACCTTCAAAAATTGACCAAAACCCCCATAGGTAGTCAACCAACAAATCAAGTTACAACGTAGGTAATAGATATCTCTATTGTTGGGTCAACACAACAATTTCAAAAACCAAGTTTGAGTTTATAACAGTCATGACAAGGAATAACGGGGATTGAATGGTCAATCGGGTGAGACAATTCTACAAGTGGGGTTTGTAAATGAAACCAAAACCTCCATTATTTTCACAACAAGGTTTGACACAGTCGCTTCCAAGGTGGCCACAAGGCAAAAATCCAACTTTGCATACATTCAAAGTTGTGGAATGGTAACTCAACAGGTTCACAAGCCTCTCATGGATTGAGCATGAGGTAAGGGTAACCACATTAAAAGAACCCAGAACCCGACTGTCTCTTTTGTTTACCAAAAAAACCCTCTATGATTCTACCATGAGACATGGGTGGAAGCAAAACAAATTTTCCATAATTTCTATTAACAACAAGGAGAAATGATAACCATTCGTCCACCCCAGGTGCAACCATAACCAAATAAATTCAAAATGAAGGAGAATTAAACAAATTCCAACTTGCAACATTCGAAACACCAACCAATATCATTTGCACAGACAGAGCATACATTCAACCATTGTATCTTTCAGAAATAAAACACTCTGCATGCAAATTCTAAGAGCCAACATAGAGATTATATCCAGAGCAAGGTTACAATGATGAATGGAATTGAAAGAGTCACCATACATGTGAGGAAAGAGACGAAAAATAGAAAGACCACCATTATTCTCCCAATGGATGAGAGAAACAGAGGAAAACTAACCAGAGAAACCAAAACTGCACGACAAAGCAAGGGTGGTGAACTCGAGGTGGGGTAAGAATGACGTGGAGTAAATGCACATCACTTCTCCACCCTCTCATTAATTTTTATCAACCATAACTAGGATGGAGCGCATCCAAACCTTCATTAAACACATTAATCAACCATACTCAAATCCAATATGTCACTTCCACTTTGTCAATTTGAAATGAAAACCCCCTACACCATAGTTTCAATACCAACACCATAACATAATATGTCCCATATTCACTTCTAACAAGTTATAATTTTCAAAGATCGAATTGACCTCAAAACAATTTCATAAACCATAACTATCATCCACCAAAACATAACCAATACCATGAATACAATATGCCATGAATGCAATATGTCATAACCAATGTGTGTGTGAGTTGAAGTTCGAATTTTAACCATATGCCAAAGTAGATGTATAGCAGTTATAATCAAAGTGCTTGTCACTTCAAACCTTCTCTTGACTTTTAAATTTCCATTTTTTATCATCATTGATTGTATGTGAAAACTTGTTTGAACCCTTGTGTCTTTTTCAAGCTGTAAAATCATTTCATAAATTTGTCAAGAGCGCAATTCATAGAAGTGTTTTCTTTTTCACCATTATTTCAACAAGGGGGTCCCACCTACTTAGTTATTATTAATATGTATGTATATAAATAATAAGGCATTGCAACCAATTTGCATGCAAGTACCCCATGTTGCGCTTATGGGCATCAACAACCACCAAACCCTATCCCCTCTATGATGTGAAGCCTCAAATAGGTGACATTTTTCTCCTCATAGGCAAGTCGTTTGGCATGTGAGGGCTAGGAAATGTCCTTCAAGGTGTCTTCTAGGCCTCCAAAGGAAATTCAACGTGATCCTACATGTGGGTCCTTGGAATCCAACCTGTGGGCTTCAAGCCCCATGGAAGCCCAAGCTAGGCTTCTTCCTCCAAAATTGTCCACCAAACAAGGTCCTGCAAAACAAATAGGTACGGTCTCCAAGGATCTCAAGTCAAAATATCATGGAAAGTGAAAACCACATCTAATAAACAAGTAACCTAAACATGTGCATGAAAACTACCTCATAAAATTAAACAAATGCTCCAAGACCCTATACAATTGACCAAGTTTAGGTATGGGAGGGGTGTCACAAAATTCCTATTGGGTAGACAAAAAACGCTCAAGTAGGGGATGCTCCCAGGAATGCCCATTCAAGTTCATGTAGTGGCTGATGAGGTGGATAGGGGGTTATACTTCATAGTTCAATGAGTTTCATGACATACAAGGGCTCGTATTATCTCATTTATGGGTGCCTTTGTAGGGTATGTGTTGCACCTTCTTCTTCAATGCAACATTTTTCCAAGCCCATTTATTTCCATTTAATTAATTAATGATCCAAACACATGTGCACCCCCAATAGTATATCGAATAGCTTGGGGGTAGTAACACATTGTCACTTGAAAGAAGAGGTCCACAAAGTGCAATAGGGGTAACCATGTAAAGCGTTGTAACACACTAGTGTTATTCTTTCATTCAAGAGGGATATTTATTATGTGTTTGATATTTTGCAGGTATTCAATTCTTTTAAGAGAAGCAGTTCATTTTTCTCAAGACCTATCTGGGAGAGCATCTAGAAGGTTTATATTTTAGGATCTTATCTTTTTCCAGCAACCATCCCCTTGGGTCTTCAACCCCTTCTTCCCATGAAATGAGGTACATTCCCTTCTTGGGTCACTAAAGTCAAAATTCCTAGAAGAGGTCAATGTTATGGGAATGCAATGAGAGGAAAGTGATAAGTATGGTAGGGAATGGTACAATGACCCCTCAAGGGAACCCCAGTTGCACCCCTTCCCCAAAATTTGGCCACTTACTAGGAAATCTATGAAACTCACCAAGGTGAAGCAGGGTAAAAAACATAATTTCCAAGTAGGCGTTCTATAATCAAAATCATATTTAAAACAACATGCTTAAATGCCTCAAATATTAGGGTGATTACCTACCACAATACCTGACTTGTACTGCATGGACCAAGACCCATGTGCCTTCCAAAAGCTTGTTGGTGTGGTGGATGTGTTGAAAATGGATCCAAACTGTGGTGATAGAGTGGGCTCCCATGTGTGCAAGTGGAAAATGTTAGTCATGTGGTCTCTCGGCACTCCATATCTACAACCAGAGGGCCTCGAGACATCATCTCCTTAGTTATCCCAAAAAATGGGGATAACAAACCTTAACAAATCTAGACCTCAACAAGTTTTCATTTCTAATTCCCAACAAAATTCTCAACTATATCAAATCACCCTTCCTCCCTAACTTATTTACATCTTCCGCATCATATCATTTCCTCTACCAGACTATGTTAGAGTGCCAACTATATTGACCTAAATCTAGATAGAACTTGTAAGTGGAAGTGTCAACTATCTTGATCGAACTTCCCCAATAAGAAACTAGCAATCGCTATGATCACATGTCTAAGGGATCATGGCTTAACACAACCCCCTCACAATTCTAGGTTTCGAAGGATAAACAGTAGGAAATACCTCCATCCTTTCTGATAGAACTAGTGTCAACGCCCTATCATTGAGAATATTGTGGCTTTGTTGTCATTCTTAGATATTTCTCATTGAATATACAATTTGAGAAACCATGTTGTTGTAAAACCTACACTTCCCCAACATCATAGAAATATATTGAACCAATAATTAAATAACAAAATAATACTTCCTTGCATACTAATTCGCCTTTCATGTCCACGGCATCTATGTCACTTTAGTATCACGTTGATTTGGATATCACTTAACCCATTAAACTTGTAGGTTAGTTTACCAAAATACAAGATCATGCATGTGTTGGGTATGTTTTATATTCTTTGCATGTGTGTGTTTGTGGGTGCGTTAGATACGACAACTGTGTCTGACGATCCCTTCACCTAGAGCTTTGTTGTTGCGTCGGGCGCTTCCTAGGGGGGGGCAGGCATGCCCCCCCCTGGTTACGCACAGCATTTGGCACCGGGTGGCAGCCTAGGGCCGACAGGGTTCGGGGCAGCGCCCCGAGTACGCACAGCGTTCGGCACCGGGTGGTAGCCCAGGGCCGATGGGGTTCGGGGCAATGCCCCGAAATTTTTTTTGGGGGCGGTTTTTGCTATTTTTAGCGGATTTTGCTATTTTT
>SNQJ01S0048343.1:62925-77357 GCA_010110895.2 Picea sitchensis | reverse complement strand
GTGAGTTGTTACTGAAGGTGTTCGTCCTCTGTTGGAATACCTGTGTTGTCGAACATTACTAAGGCATGCCACTATTTGAGGGTCGATTAATGTAGGGTTTATATTTCTAGAATGTAACCCCCCCCAGGCTAGGGGTAACTAAGGAGATGATGTCTCGAGGCCCATAGGTATAAAGTATGGAGTGTCGAGAGTCTGATGCCTAGCACAACCCATAGTGACCCCATACTTTACCACAAAGAAGCATCCACTACACTGACTTGGCTCCAAGAAGACATCAAGTCTTGCTTCATGAGGTTGCAAGTCCAATCTCATGGTAACTGTCGCTTTAATATTTGAAGCATTTGAGCATTCTCCAAAGAATAATTTCTTGGTTTGGAACGTTTGCTTGGAAATTATACCTTTTTCCTAGTTTGACCTTGGTGGGTGGCATGGTTTCCTAGTAAGTAGGTCACCCTTGGAAAAAGGGTTGCTACTAGGTGGTTCCTTGAAGGATCAACATACCATTCCCGCTCATACTTACCACTTTCCACACTTATTCCCTTTTCATTCCCTCATCTTTTTGGATTTTTGGCTCATTGACCCCAAGAAGGGCTTGTACCTCATTTCATGGGAAGAAGGGGCTAAAGGTCCAAAGGTGTCGTAGCCGAAAAAAGTTAAAATCCAATCATTATCCTTCCATATTCTCACCCTAGGTCCCTAAGAGCAATGAAACATTACTCCATAAAAAATCAAGGACCTTCTAAAACATATAATTAATAAGTGCCCCGCTTATTGGGGGAATGCAATTCCAGTGTCCTTTACTTTCCATTGCATATGGCACTCAATGTGTTCCTAAATCCAAGTGGCATTGCGATGTTCTTTACTTTTGACTGCACATAACACTCAATGTTCAGACTATAATAAATTAAAGGCAAGGGATTGGAAAAATGTTGCATTGCAAACGAAGGACACAACACACCCTCCACAAAGGCACCCATAAATGAGACAATACAAACCCTTGATATGTCAAGAACCCCATGCCCAAAATTATTTCCCAATCCACCTCATACTCATCACATGACCTAGATAGGGTCTACTTGGGAAACATTCCTTGACTTGGGGATTGTCTTACCCAATAGGGCACCATGACACCCCTCCCATACCTAAATTAGGAAAAATTAATAAGGTCTTTGAGCATTTTTTAAGTTTGAAAAGGGGAGTTTGATGCATATGTTTGGGTGGTTCTTATATTAAATGTGGCTTACTTGGCATGATATTTGTGACTTGTGGACCCTTGGAGGGTGTACTTATTTGTCTTTGCAGGACCTTACCCACAGGATAGAAATTGGACCCCACATGAAGAAAACCATGGATGATGAGCATTGCACCTAGAGGATAGAAGACATTGCCTTTGGAGGCACCTTGGCATCACCAGAGGATGAGGCTACACCCCTCTCCACTTGGATGTTGGCCTTTGGAGGCCTAGGATGTCACCTGCTAGCCCTTGACGTCACCTTAGAGGGATGTGGTTTGATGCCTGAGATGGTTCCATAGGTGGCTTGATAGGAGGACACCATGGCAGGGCACTTCGATGTGACATGTGGCCTTTGGAGTCCCAACATATCCCTTCCCATGCTTGACGTTGCACTTGGGGATCCTACATCACACTCTTAGGGCATGATGTCACCCTTCTAGGGTTTTATTTCATGTAAAAAAATAAATTTTGTATATTGCAAGGGAAAACTTAAGAGTGTTAGGTATGTGTTATATTATTTGTACAAGTAGTAGTGTCACATGCCTCGAGAAACATGTCACGTATTTAGGTGGTTTTTCGATACATGGTTTTTGCCGATGGTTTTCTATTTCTAGTTAAGGAATTAGGGTTTTGGACTAATCCAGGTCATTGGGTTAGGGTTTTGGATGTCGTTGGATCCTATATGTATATTGTATTGTAAACAATGTATTACATATGAATGAATATAGAATATGATGGTTTTCCCGGTTTGGGTTTCCAGGGGAAAAATCTCTGTGTAATGTTTGTATTTGCCAGTGTATCTTTTTTGTTCTTTTTCTGAATATATGTGTGCATTAGATATTGTACAAGGTTAGAATCTACAAAGGGGTCATCCCTCTTATGTAGAGACGTGACTTTTCATTGGAGTCTTTTCGATGGCTAGGGTTTCCATATAAATATGGCTAGCCAAATTTCATTTAATCATCGCATTCCTCTCCATTAGAGAGCATTACTTCTGAATTTTTTTCTATTTTGGGGATATTGGCTCTTTTACCTTATGCGCTATCTCTTGGAGGTCAAGTTTGGATGCTTCTTTTCTGATTTTTGGATGGTATTGTTGCAATTAGGGTTTATTCTTGTCATATATTGGTCAAGTAAGTAAATGTTTTCAATTTTATCTCATGCTATTAAATGTTTCATGGTGAATTTTACTTGTTCATATTGAATATCTTGCTTGGTAAAACCCTAAGAGAGGATCATAAGTGCTTCCTCCTATCACAAGGTTAATTTAATCCATAAATTTGTGAAGTAAATCCTACCTAGGGTTAGACTCCTAAATCCCTAAAGTGCTATCACTTTAGGATTGTATCCCTAGACTCTTGATTTTTGACCTAGGTGAAACAAGAAGGGAGAAAAGCTTTCTAGGGCCCAAAAGTGCTTGCACCCTAGAAATTATCCTCCTAAAGACTCAATCTATAAGGCCCTAATGTTCTAGCACCTTGGAGATTGATTCCTACCTCTTGGTTGCATCTAGACCAAGTTCCAAGACTAGTCGTATTTTCTGTTGTAAAGACTCCATATCCCTAAGACACTAATCTTTGAAGCTCTCTTGTGGTGAAAGTGATAAATAAACTCTTTATTCTCAATATCTCAAGCTGTCTACCAACTTTATTAACACTAAATTGAGCTAATTTGATTGTGAACTTGTTGTTGTTGAGAAATTTTGCTACAACTATCTTAATACACTTTAATTTGCTACATGCATTGATTAGAAGGTGGTTTAACTTGCTAGAAATTGAAGTGTATTTATTGTTTTTGTTGTTTTAATTGCTTCATTGGCATTGTACTACTGCTTACTACTACAATTTCATAACAACCAAAACATTTTTTGGTCTAGTGTCTTGCATTTATTGTATGTTTGTACTTGGAAATCACATCATATATGTTATAAATTGTTCTTGTTTCAGGAACGTACTCATATGAGATTCATACCTCTTTTGTATTTGACCTAGACTTTGACTTAGGTGATCAATAGAGGGGATGGTAGGCTTGGCTAACAAACTTTCTACTTTGATCCCTTGAGGTCACACTGGAAGCCTCCCCTGCGGTGGACCTCCTACATCACTAAAACGTGGGGATCTCTTACTAAGGTGACAATGGTAGGATATCATGTAGTTATGCAAGATTTGGTGATCTTGTGTTGGGATTTGCACAACTACAAATCTTGCTATAACATAGACATCCTTCCAAATCATTTAAGAGTGTGCATGAAAAAATCTACAATCTTATGTACTTAGAAATCAGTTAGGGAGATGAGGTATACCTACAGAAAAAATACCATATTTACAATATTTTCAAAAGAGAACTTCTTAATAACACATTATAGATTTTCTTAGGGTTCATGCATTTTGGGTTATCAATCTCAAATAGACATGGAAACCATTCCCCCGCACAATTATTTAGTCAAACAATTAGCATGCTTAGGTTTACCAATACATTCCTACACATACTTTGCACACTAATAAATCATAATAACAACCAATTCATCCACAACCTCTATAGGGTTTCAAGGTGTTTTCTCATAGTAAATAATGTAAATATACATAAATATATTGTCAATATTGAATTTCATAATAAAAAAGAAAGAGAAATGCACTTATCTTTCTACAAAATGAGCTGCAAGGAAACTAACTGGGTGTGCCCCATATTCCTCCCAACCTTAGACTATCCTCCGTGGATTCCACTATTAGGGTCCTAACATCCCTAACCCCTAAGTAGATAGGTATGTTTCTATGTATTGTTGTTTATGGAGGTCATCTCTAGTAAATAAGTTCCACATAGTAGTGTGAAAGCAGTAAATGTAAGAAGGCTTACTAGAAGGTTCCACCTACTAGAAAGTTCCTTCTCTAGAATGTTCTTAGGAGGTAGATAATACTATATAAAGAAGTAGAAACAATGTAATGATATGCCTTGTGAAGTTATTTGTAATTAGATCTTTGGTCAATTGGAGTTTTCCCCTTCAAACAGGCAAGTGAACATTGCTTCCATTAATAAAGGGATAATATTTGTGGTATTTTGGTTCTTTATTTGGCTATTGCATTTGTAATCTATCATTTCTGCTATTATTTGTATTCTGCATCTTTCAATTCACTAATAAAGAACACCACAAGTGATATTAAAGAACTTTCTTGAGCACATATTTTATAGAAAAAAAAAATTCTAGGCTAGAGACGTGTTCCGATGTTTATAAATAAAAAAATGATCTATAGTTTAATGGGTAAAGCTATAGTAGATAAAGAATACATGCATGAATTACAAGAGGTTTCACTTGGTTGTACACCCTTGTAACCATGTTGATATCCCTTCGAGTAGTACTGCATCAAACAACACCTATAAATGGAATTTTACTTACACATACCCTAGGGTATATCGAAAGTCCCCTAAGTTTCCTGAAAACCATATTTAAATCATTAAATCAACCATATTTCTACTATAGTGGCACCAAGAACAACACTCGAGAAGTTTACTCTCTATTACTTGGGTAATTAGGTAGTAGGGTTAAGGGTACGGTCGAACCTCCTTAGTTAGAGCCATGAGAATTGGATCAAGTACTACTGTTGGACCCCAGACGTATATCAAAGAACTATAGCACCTATCACTCCCTTGTCCTTAAGACCCTCAAAACCTTACTCCTTGATTCCAATCCATTAAAATCCTACAAAAAATGGGTGTCTTAAAAATTTGTGCATTCAGTCACTGGAAACCCTAATTCTTGCTACCAATCCATGAAATTCCTACACAAACTAAAGTATTGATATATTGAGCATTCTATTAGTGAAGTATTATTCAAGTGGGAGTATAACTCCTTGGGAGTAAAAAAAAACTCTAGGTCCCGACCACACCCTTATTTGGGACCTATCTCAACCAAATTCTTGTGTTGTGATGATCATCATGGTATCACTCTCCAATAAGCCTTTTTTGGTGGACCCACTCACCCCATTATCTAGAAACTATCTCAATAGAGCTAGAAAGAAGCACTAATCACTTTTGTACCACTCTCCAGTAACCTTTTCCTTGTGGACCCCCATCCCTATGGCTACCACAAACAACGAGCTCAACAATTGAGCCTCCGCCTTGGTAACTTTGTGTGATGATTTGAAACAAAAAATAGACAGTAGCCACTCCTCTGTCGAGAAAAAACTTTTCTTATGTCAGTGCAAAGATCACCAAACCAGACTCAGTCCAAGACCAAATGTTGCAACTCATGGCAACGTACAATCAATTCAAGGGCTTTTAATACCAAGAACAATCGTCCCAAGCAAAGGGAGCTAAAACATCAAATACCTTGGGGCCTCACTCTCACCCATTTGTTCATGACCCTATGAATCAAATGTTGTAACGACTCCCTAAAGTGGATCTAAACAAATTTGATAGAATGAGATGGAACTTTAGTTTTTATTGCATGGCGTCACCGATGACTTAATGAAACTCCATGTGGGTGTCTTATATTTAGATATTCAACTCTAAAACTGGTGGTTGTCAGGTAAAATATATGAATTATTAGTTCCCAACATTAAATTATCGATTGGGACTCATAAGCTTCGAGGCACAAGAACAATATGTGTAGGATTGTATCCTATCTCAGTCTAATATCTAATGTCGACAAACACACACATGAATGAAAGAAAACTTGGGATTAAAATCAAAGTACAAGAATCCAAAGTGCAAGAAATGAGATCAAGTGCAGGAAACTACGGGTTAGCCAAATTAAAGTAAACTAGTTAAAGGGAAAAACATTCAAACAAATAGGAAATGAAATATAAATTCAAACTATGCAAATACAATGTCCTTGAAAAGATACACCCGAGAAAGCAAGAAATGGAGAGCGAGGAAATCAAAAGGAAGGTGATGTTTTTAGTAGTGGAAGGAAAATGGGTTGGAGTTAATTATGGAACCAATTTCATTTGTGTTGTAAATCATGAATGTAACTTGCTTTTAAAATAATGATCCAACTTTAGTGTTGCATGTGTATTTGTCTAATAACAAGACAATTATATTTAATAATGTTGGTTGTGGAGCCTGATTATCTTCCTGATTCATAGGTCTTTGTTTTCAACCTTGTTTATACCCCATGAATACTTTACACCCCAGAAGAATGTACACTCCTCCACGCAGGGGAGTGCAGAGGGGGGTTACCTCTTATAAATGTATATTGTAATTTCATTGTAAATATGGACCATTCATTATAAGGTCGCATATCTGACAGTAGAAGTTATGTTAGGGTTTTTTTCCCTAAAAGGCAACCATCTTTTATGAGGGAAATGTATTGCGGCTATGGATCATTGTGAATATTGTATTCTAAAAGAGGAAACTGTGAGAGAAAGAAGAGGAAGTTACAACAAGTGTGTTGTAGGTTGTATCCCTTCATTTGTTGGATAATAATAAAGGACCTAGCAATTTATCTGGTGGACATAGCCCACACTGGGTGAACCACATATATTTGTCTCTCTATTGTATTGTGTATCTTATGTGTTTTATTTCCGCATTTGTTTTATTTTATTGCTCTGCAATCCATTTTTTTCTAACAAATAAAATTTAACATGAATATATATATATATATATATAAGTGGGATCATTGTGAATATTGTATTCTAAAAGAGGAAACTGTGAGAGAAAGAAGAGGAATGATTTAGATTGAGCTGATATTCTATAATGATTAGAACTATATATTTTGTGTTTTATTTCCTGATTTGTTTTATTTTATTATGCTCAATCCATTTTTTCTAACAAATAAAAATTTAACATTAGATTATATATATATATATATATATATATATATATATATATATATATATATATATATATATATATATAGATATATATATGAAAAACCAATATCCCCAAATATAACAAGGCAAAATTATACCAATCAATATAATAATATGATCTAAAAATAATGAATACAAAACTATATGTTAATGTTAAAACAAATAGTATTATGACAATCCCATAAACTATATATACAATGTGTCAAAACCATTTAATACAACTTATATAGTAATACTTGAATATAACAAAGTGGACATATGATTAAATGATATAGTATATGACAAAGTGACTAGTAAAACAAATCAAATAATATAAAGTAAATGTAATCCAAACTAAATACTGACATAAACTATATACATGGATAAAACAAGTTAACAACTATATATATTAACATGTCACGATAAACTAAAAATGAATATAACGTTTATGTTTAACTTATTATGTAGGTCCAATGTGGAAGAAAAGGCCGAGCACGTTGAAATAAAATTAAAGTGCAGGCGATTCATAGGAATTCAGTTAATTAGCAGCAGGGTCAAATTGTGTGAGAATGAGAATTGAATTACCATAGAATGCAGTGCGGCTTCAAAGATATGAAATTGCATGGAAGACAGAGTTGATTTTGGCAGAGAAAAGAATGTAATAAGAATAACAAGGCCGTGAATTATTTATGAAGGTGTGTGGAGGAGAAAAGTAATATGTTAAGTATCCAGAAGTTGTATTGGAGTAAGGAATTAAGTTGTGGGTCAATTAATCTAAGGAAGCAATTTTATTTACTGATTAATCACATATGCAAATTGAAATAATGCACACTTAAATTGAATGCAATCTTAAACTAAAATCAAACATAATGTAATCCAAACTACAAGCCAGGGTGTTACTGGATCGAGGGACCCTTCCCGACCTGTATGGCGCACCTGGAGAAGTTAACTCAGTCCAAGAATATGCTCCAAATTTCAACAATCAAATCTTTATTAAATAAACTCCAGCTTTTGCTCACAAATGGACGCTCAAATTACAATAAATAGCTCAAGCAATGACAATCAAATTTAGATCATGATGCCTCTTACAATAATTGCATCTATACATATGCACATCATGCTTCCACTCAATCAAATTATAGGGTCGATCGATCCATTTTTCAATGGATGAATTAACTTTACAAATGACGAGACAATTGCAACCAACAAATATCCTCGTACCAATTTTGGTTTGACATTAAACCTAAGGCCACCTCATCAAATCTGGACATATCACGAAATTTGTGCAAGTTTCAATTAAAGAACCAACAATAACTCCTCAATCGTTCCTTTGTTTGGAAAACGGCTCGAGGGAGACCCAATTTTCCATGAATGGAACAAAACCCATGTTCCATATTATTCATATTCTTCTTTATTTTCACAAAAATAGAAGCCGAAATTGACTGTCTAGAACTTTTATTAATTTTGGCTGAATTATCCCCCTTGAGATGGAGGTCCACACACGTGACTTGGGTGAATTTTGACAAATGAGTCTGCATGCCAACGTTGCTACGGAGAAAACCCACGTTCCCAATTTTTTACTAGAAAAGTGTGAATATGTCGAAATGACGGGTGCTAGAATGACAGTAATGATGCAGGAATGTTGAACTGCAGTTATGGTACATGAATATTGATCGTGCTAGTACAAGAATCACACTTCACTAACCGTCGTTAGTAAACCATGATATAATCATCATTTAATCACTAATAACGTAGAAAATGATGTATTAACCACACTATATGTATAATCGTGGATGACAACAAATAATGATGATTTATGGCGTAATGAGACGTGTATTATTGGCAAAGTGTGTGAAAAGATGTAGAGTTTAATATATTTGTATAGTGGAAATATAGAAAAAGTGGAGCCCAACACACCCCCAAACCCAAGAAATTTTCATGTCCTCATGCAAACAAGGTGAAGAACTCATGATACTCTGCTTATGAATTTAAGTGGCATTGTTTCTTTGTGTGAGTGTTGGTTCTTATGGAGCAACACTCTGGAAACTGATTATACTGTCACAAATTGATTTAAACAGAGAAACAAAATTATCATGAAAATAGAGGACAAGCAAGGGATGGGTTATCATAGGGTGATAGTGGATGGTATGAGTGTGGAGAATTGTTTGTGAAATGATGGAGATGGTGGTCGTATGGACTTGGACACCTTTACACTATGTATCTTACATTCATTTTAAAACCAAGATTTACTTGTGGTTCTTTGCTTGGGTAGGAAAAAATGACTTCATCCTCTCATTTAGAACATTTAGATGACTTAGGAATGCTTTATGATGTATAAAGAGAAGACTCTATATATGTTGCTTTATGTTTGTATTTGTATACCACGGATTTGCTTTTCATTGCTAGGTCTTATTATTAGAGTATAATTTTCATTATGATTGGTGGAGTGAAAATGGAAGATTTACTAAGTATTTGTGATGGTACTTTGTAAATGGTGATAGTGTGTAGTGGAGTGTGGAGTGGGTAATAGTGGTTATGCATCATGTTTTCCAAATTCTTAGTAAATTAAAGAGATTTATACCAGTTTTACCTCAAGTTACTGTTCTTTAAATTCTAATGCATGTTGAAGTGGAAGCTATGCAGAACATGATGAAAGATATGTGGAATCATGATGTGGATTGTTGAAAGTTGAATATGAGGCAGAGAAAGGTTGAGAAATACTGAAAAGAATGAAGCTAATGAGATCTACACAAAAGATGATGAGAGATGAAGAGAATGAAAGATGATATGTTGTATCTTGGAAATAAAAAAATGGTTGAGATGAACCGAAGATGCTCGAAATATTGGAGATGTTGAAGATCTGGAGATCTCCCCTAAACCCAATAGTTTGCATGCCCTCATGCAAACTGCTTAAGAATGAGTGGCATGGCTACAAGAAAACAAATTGCTGCCAACTTTTGTCGATACCAATCTAAGGGTTGCTAAGAACAAAAATCTGAGAGATGTTAATGAATTGTGGGAACACAGTTCATGAGTGCTAAACCTAACCACACAGAGCGAAAATCATAAGATCGTATAATAAATTGATCATAACATGAAGTACATCCAATGCCACATTTTGACAATTTAGATTTGAACAATTTTCGAAAATCACTTATGAATATTTCCCCTCTATGATTGGTCGAGATAATTCAATTATAACCCACAAAAAACATGTATACTCATATTTTTCATTTTATAGCAGAGATTTATATTTCCTTTCTCAAACAAAATTCATCAAAATATTAGCGACACTTATGTTCAGAAAGCACTATATAAATTAGAGTAGGGATTTTGTTCTTCTCCTTTAGGAGGAAAATAAAAGAGTATTAGCAGTCTCAAAAAATGAAAACCCCATAGGAAACTAGTCAACCTTTTTCACTCTCAAAAGATTTACTTGGGAATTCAAGTAATAAACATAAATTTCACAATTGAGTATATTAATATTCTAAGATCATGGTCCCACTCTTAAGATAATACATCTTAGACATAATATGAATTGGATGATAAGGTCTTAAGGTAAAATTAGGGTTATTCTCAGGTGGTCATTATATGGATTTCATTTGGCCCTGGATCTAACCATTCATGCTTCTTCCTGATAGAACTTCATAAGTAATACCATACATAAAGGCAAAAATGGATAAGGTTTAGTCAATATAGGTGTCACAAGTCTGAACCCACTGCCAGGAGGCATCTATAGCCTCGACGAGGTAACCTATTAAACCCATTTTACTCTGAGATTTCTTGTCCCATTACTTACAATTTGCATAACAAATATGATTAGAGATGGGGGATAAATCATCAAAAATCCTTCTACAGGCGTGAGATGACACTATAAGTATTGACTTTTAAATTACCCTCTAGTACCATAGGCTGGGACTTGCTTCCAACATGTGTCTATAGCCTCGACAAGTTGGCCTCTTGCACCCATTTTCTATTAGAGGCTCTAGTCCCATAACTTCCACTCCTTAAATTTATGATATATGTATTGGGTGGATGGGGGAGCTGCTCTGAAAATCCCCTTAAAGGCACGGGATGGTACCAATTCGAGGGTAGAAATATTACCTTCCTATAGGTTGTGCCTATGTAAAGGATACTTAATGAGTTTAATAAATTTGAAGTCATATCCATGGTCAAGCCCTATGAATCCATTAGAAAATAACCTAAAGTACCTCTAGGCCCTAATGTCATCTTCTTCATATAGAATTATAGTAGTGTTCCCATGGGTAGAAACATCATGCACTTTCCTGCTACTATTTAATAAAGATGCTTTACTGACCAAATTTGAGATAAGATCAGGTTGTACTAGCTGCCTATGGTTCTCATAATATGGACTTTTAACTTTATGTAATCCCATAATATATTAAAAAAAACAAGGCTATGAACTACTACTATAATAAATGGTCTGTAATTTTGTATAAAGAAAGGACAAGAAATATCTAAAAGAATTGAAAATGATTGGTTATGTCAAGAAGTCTTGGGTTTGATATTTGAAATTTTTCTTTTTAGTTTTACACTGTTAATAATTGTCTAAACTATAAATTCCAGTAAGGAAAATAGTTCGGAAAAATAGTACGGAAAACCAATAAAAGTCGGAGAATAGTTTTCAAACAAAGAAAGTTTAGGGGGGGTAGTAGGAAATGAAATTCAATTGTCCCAAAATGGTCTTAGGTAATAAAAGATCAAAATAAAAGACAATTTTGATGAAACAACATAACCAAAAGAAAAGAAATTACTTCCCCGAATAAGTCATGAATATGTTCTCCAAATCCAGCTGAAAAGAGGATACCTGCAAAACTCCAACAAATCATCATAGCCATATTTATTTAGAAAACTTGGAAAAATACCTGACTAATAAGCTAAAAAATCATATTAAAAATTTTGGGGGCAAGAAACTCCCTTAAGATTAGTTTCTCAACCTGACAATTACAATTATTAAAAAAGACATAAAAGAAACAATGTTGCACCAAACTAACAACTATATGCAACATTTATTTACTTGTTTACTATCCTACCTTACATAAGAAAAAAATCATTTTTTCAAGTATATTAGTACTTCCAATGGAGCCAATTGCGTAACAAGATCATAAATATACTCACATTTAGGTTTATATAATATGCTTTAATAAGTACCCAAACATAACGAAGTAATTTTTTTGAATAATATGATGTGAAGAGTTGTTGAAGAAGAGAGTGGTGGTGCAATTTGATTGTCGTCTCGAACAAACGTTCACTATAATCATGGTGTCCTCAGTCCACCTCTTCATTTAAATGACACTGTGTGTTCTTTTATTTAGCCTCCTCAATCTCAGGTTCTAATGGCTTCTCCCAATTAGATATGGTCCATGAGTCTTCGATCTCCTTGGTAGATTGGCCAAATTGATCAATGAAGTTTTCTCAATCTTATTGTAGCAATGGCTCATAGGACTTTGGTTCTTCTATGTCTTTTGGATAAGTAGATGGGTTCCTGACTGCTATCAATATGTGCTCTTCCTAAGAAGAAGATATCTCAGCTCCTGCTAGGATTTGAAAGAGTTCTTCCAAACTCATTATCGTCTTTGAATCCATTTGTTGGTTGATGGGTTCTGTCTCACACATGGATTAGTGCATGGGGTTCTTATAGAACCCAAAATATTTTTGATGAAAAATGGAATGAAAACTAACTACACACTCAAAGAAATTTTAAGAAAACCATAAGAAATAATAGAAACTAATTGTAGAATTTGAAAAGCACACCACACTTGCATGAAAAGAAACACACTTGCAAAAGGAACATACATGGGTTTTGGTAGAGACCCACTAAAGTGTTAGGATATTTAGACACTTACGAGTTAGTTAAAATTTACTTGGTCTAATGTGTCGCTAGGTAAAAGTGTGTTTCTTAGTTTGTTTCTTTAGTATGAATTAGTATGCATTTGTAGTTAGGAAATCCGATGGTCACGATATGTTCCTGGCATAGAGTGATCCGTCAGTTCATACTCTCCTCGATCTTAACGGCCATTGATCTATGGCTTAACACCCGATTGGTCCATGATCTCTATTTAAAGAGCATGCAGGTTCATTTTCCGATGATCGATTGTGAGAAACTCTCTTGTAAAATCTCTTTGTAATCTTTTTCTTTTGCATTAATAAACTACTTCAAGTGGCCGCGTTGGTTGGGGTCGTGGATGTTTCCCCGTAGGGGTTTTACCACGTGAAAACATTGGTGTGTTGATATTTGATCCGGTTATATGAGTAGTTACTGAAGGTGTTCGTCCTCTATTGGAATACCTGTGTTGTTGAACATGGTAGCAGAGCCTGTTTAAAAACCCGCTCCTGTTGTAAATCGAGATCGTGAAGCCGAGTTACCTCATCTCCATTTTTTGTCATTTTTGTACATTTCTAGGCTTAGAGGACTATTACATTGCATCCGTAGCACACATTTCATTCAGGAACACTTTTTGTTTCACTCGAAAAGGTTTTCATTTGCCCAATATACGACCATTACAGTCAGATCTGAAGGTATAAAGCTTGAATACGCATTTTTTAAATTTTTGCAGAGTAGTATTTTGGTTTTATTTCGGTTTTGTATTTTTTATTTCTGGGTTGCTACTCTTTTAGATTTGTGTATTATATTTTCCCTACGCCCTGTGCGATCTCAGAAAATCATAAACAGATAGGAAAAGGTGCATCTTCCGGGTAAGCTAACCGAGATCTAACCCTTGTTGTCATCAAAAAGAAAAAAAAAATCTTGTGTGAAAAGAGTTTTTTTTTAGCACGCTCTTCAAGGTCATCTTCAACAACAACAACAACCCCAATCCTCCTTCTGAACATTACAATATGTTTTTCTAGATCATTTGGTTAAAATTTGCCTTATTAAGTAAGAGGTCTTGAGTTTAAGTCTCTCTTTTGTTACTTTTTTTTTTTTTAAGTTCATGCTAAAATTGTAAAGTGTATTTCACTTCAAGTATAAAAGTGAATCACTATAAGTAGTTTTACTATTTTATTTTAGAGTTATTTATTTTGCATTCAACTTTTCTGTTATAAAGTAACTTCATTGTAAACGTGATCCCTACTTCTCTTTATAAAAGTGGGTCACTTCATAAAGCAACGTACACTATCATGTGGTCATTTGGTTACCGTTTATACATTTTTTTTTAAAAGGGCATAACTCTCACATCCAAAGTCTGTTTTCAATGTCGTTTTTTTTTTAAAACCACATAACTTTTCGATCTATTTCCATCCAGATTATCAGTTTCAGTTTTTAAATCCATATTATATGCATATTTAATATGGCTTCTACAAGTAATGTTTTGCTTACCAGCACCAACTACTTCCAATGGAAATCTCATATGGAAGATTTATTAAGAAGTAAAGGCTTGTACCGGATTACC
>SNQJ01S0048343.1:33638-55291 GCA_010110895.2 Picea sitchensis | reverse complement strand
AAAATGGCCCCGGAAGTTAAAACCTGCTAAAAATAGTAAATTGCCAAAATTGCCAGAAAACTGTTTTGAGCCAGTCAGAAAAGGTGGGTGGACACCGATATCCACCTGGATCAGTTATATATTTGAGAAGATCGGCTGAAGAAGCTTCTTCAAGAAAAGGGCCTTACAAACCCCCTTTTAGAAAGCCTTTTTCCACAAACCAGCCTAACTCAAATTTTGAAGGCCTAAATCTAGAAAGCTTACAGTTTGCTATTCAGATGATTATAGAGGCACATGATAACTTGATTCATCCTAAGATTCCTGAATATGTGGATGAACAAGGGATAGTGGAAGAGGACAAATCCTCTCCCAACATTTTCGAGCATTTTTCGGATAACATTCTTCAAGTTAATTTTGAAACAGTGCATCCTTACAATACCAGGAGTAAGACATCAAATAAATCTTCTTCTGAAATCGTAACTAATGCATCTTCAAAACAATATAAATCAATTGAAACTAAACAGAATTCAACAACCCCAAGTTTAGAGTATGATTTGATTAAGTATCTAAAAAAACATAGAGCTAACATTTCTGTTTACGAATTATTAAAATTCCCTTTTCTGCTGCAAAAAGATGCTACAGAATATTGCAGAAAACAATAAAAACGGTAATCCGAACAACAACAAAGTTGCTAAAAACAACCCCAAAACACCTCAAAAGGTCTCCGCCAAAACAACGTCAAATCCTTCTGATAAAAGAGACCTTGCTGTAAAAAGTGTAACAAATGTAGATAAACTAGTTTCAGGAGCTGCGATTAAAAAACATCAAACTTCTGCTATTAATACTCACAGAAATGTCCCACCCTTTTTGTTGAATTTTGAAATTTTCAATAGGAATGTACATCACTGTATGGTAGATTCAAGTGCATCGTCAAACGTAATGCCTTGATCTTTCTGCCAAAAAATCAATGCCGAAGTTCAACCTTCCAGCCTGAAGATTATTCAACTTGATCGAACTAGTGTTAAAGTAATAGGTGAATTAAAAAATGTGCTTATCAGATTATCATCTAATCCTAAAGTCCATCAAGTTATTGATATTATTGTCGTAGATATCCGAGAAGTATATGGTTTGTTTTTAAGTAGAGATTGGTCTGAGCAACTACATGGCTATTTTGCAACGGATTGGTCTCACTTGTGGCTGCCCGAGAATGGAAAGCCTAACAAAATCAAGGTAAATCGTGAGCATTATCTTAAGTTCACGGTAACCAATTTAAATGATCCTAATGAACCATTCACTGCTTCCGCCAATTCACCTGAAATACAAGGGATGGACGCTTTTTTCGACAATTTCATGGCTAAAACGTCTACTATTACTGACCCAGAACAACAATCCGAAATTTTGACATGCACACAATCAACAACCTTCTCTCATTGGTCACATGCACCTAACGAAAATCAAATTTGGTCTCTTTACTTTGACGGATCTAAATATAAGGAAGGAGCAGGTGCAGGGTGCATGTTCATTGATCCAGCAGGTAACAAAATTTTGATTGCTTTCCGGTTAGAGTTTGAATGCACAAACAATATGGTCGAATACGAGGCACTCCTGCAAGGTCTTAGGAAAGTATTAGATTTGAGGATTCATAATTTGTCTGTCTTTGGTGATTCAGAAATTGTGGTTAGACAGGTAAAAAATTATATCCACTGTTTATCTCCACACATGAAAAGCTATCAAACTGAGGTATGGAATTTAATGAACAAGTTTTTTGCGTTTAACATTAATTCTACTCCCGGATTGAATAATTCTGAGGCTGATTTCTTAGCTAATGTCGCCTCTAAATTTTTTCTTGCAGAAGGCCTTTCTCCAAATGCGTTTTCCATCGAATTTTTGTTCATACCATCCGTCCCGGACAACATCACAAATTGGAGAGTCTTCGACGATGATCAACAGATCATCAGTTTTCTGCACATGGAAGAGACTTTCCAAGGTGTAGTGATCAACGAAGGTACCCATGATGAAAAGATTCATGATTTTACGGTAATACCAAATCCAAGATCCCCAGAGTCTACATCGGATATGGTAAAATCTATCCCAAAATCTGTGGTTAGATTAGAAATTTTTTATGATCTTCACGATAAATTCAGAAAATCAGTGAATTGTAAAACGAATAGTTCTTCCTTGACACATGAAAAAGTAAATCTAGGAACTAAAGATAACCCACAGTGCATCAATTTGGGGTTGGGATGTTCTGAGAAAGAAAAGACAACATTTATTAAGTTGTTTAAGGAATTTAAAGATGTCTTTGCTTGGACGTACGACGATTTAAAAACCTTTGATCCTAACATCATACAACACATTATCCCCATAAAACCCCAAACCCAACCTTTTCAATAGAAATTAAGAAAGATGCACCCAAAACTTGAGCCGACGGTCAAGAAAGAACTAAACAAACTCTTGAATGCTAAAATAATCTTCTCGGTAAGGCATACCCAGTGGGTCTCTAATCTTGTCCCTATAAGGAAGAAGAGTGGTGAAATCCGACTATGTGTCGATTTCTGAAATTTAAACCGAGCGTCTGATAAAGACAACTACCCTGTCCCTCCCATGGAACATATCCTTCAACAAGTATATGGTTCTGAAAGATTATCATTACTGGATGGTTTTTCAGGGTATAACCAAGTCCTTATGTCTCCCCTAGATTAGCTCAAAACCACTTTCCGTACTCCATGGGGTACTTACGCTTATAGGAAGATGCCCTTTGGGCTCATAAATATCGGTGCCACTTTTCAGAGAGCGATGGATATTTCTTTCCGCAACTTAATCAATCAGTCTGTAGTAGTTTATCTAGATGATGTCACTGTCTTCTCAAAAAACAAAGGAGATCATCTAGCTCATCTAAGATCTGTTCTACAACGATGTCATAAGTACGACATTTCTTTAAATCCTAAAAAATCTGTCATTGCAGTAGAACAAGGTAAGCTCCTCAGATTCATTGTATTAAATGAAGGGATGATTATTGACCCTGAAAGGACCCAAGTCATTTCAAAACTACCCCCTCCCTCTTCCAAAAAGTCCATGCAATCTTTCTTAGGTCAGATAAACTTTGTTAGAAGGTTCATCCCCAGCTTTTCAGAAATGGTCAGACCATTACAAAATTTAATAAAAAAGGATGTACAGTACCATTGGGGACCTTTAGAACGTTAGGCTTTTGACTCAATAAAAAAGTCTATAGTAGACGCTCCTTCTCTAATGAGCCCTGATTTTTCGCGAGACTTCACCCTCTACACGTTTGCCCATGATCGGTCTTACACTGTTGTCCTAACCCAAAAGAATGTTGAAAACAACGAATTCCCAATTTCTTTTATGAGCTTAGCCTTTAAGGGAGCATAAATTAATTACCCAATAGTAGATCAACAGGCCTATGCTATTTTTAAAGAAGTAAAACACTTTCGATCTTATCTACTGAAATCTAGGATGAAAATCATCGTCCTTTACCCTGCTGTCAGAAATTTGTTAGTACAGAAAGAACTGGGTGAAAAAAGGGAAAACCGGGTCACCTCCTTACAAGAATACGACATAGAAATTATCCCAACACAAATTGTTAGAGGCCAAGGTTTATGTAAACTAGTTGTTGATTCAGCTATAGGGCAGCAAAATGAAACTGATATGTTAATTCAAGATCAACACAATCAAAATCAAATCTGTTGTGCACAAAACCTTACTAGTCCTTGGTACGATGACATCAAGTTTCATCTTATGCACTGATCAGCTCCCCAACACCTTGATCCAAAAAGGAGGAAAGCACTAAGATTAAAATCTGCTTCTTTTCAGCTGGTAAACAGTATTTTGTTTCGCCAAAATTTCGATGGAATACTTATGCGTTGTCTTGAAAAAGATGAAGCAGAAAAAGTCTTATTGGAATTACACGCAGGGGAAGCTGGTGTGAATTTCAATGGAGACACCACTGCCCACAAAGTATTAAGAGTAGGTTATTACTGGCCTACTCTTTTCAAAGACGCCCATGCCTTATGCCGCAAGTGTGTAATTTGTCAAAAGGCATCTGGACGAGTACAGAAACCAGCATTCCCGTTGCAACCAGTTTTAGTAGACTCCCCTTTTCAGCAATGGGGCCTCGATATTATAGGCGCAATTAACCCAACATCCTCACAGCAACATAAATACATCATAACAGCCACAGATTATTTCACCAGATGGTCCGAAGCTGCGCCATTAAAAGATGTAAACACCAGCCAGGTAATATCCTTCCTGAATTCAAATATTATCACTCGTTTCGGTATTCCTGAATGCCTAGTATTTGATAATGATTCCTATTTTTCATCTCTCGAAATGAGTGATTTCTCTTTAGAGAAAGGAATAAAATTAAAATACTCTTCCAGCTATTACCCTCAAGGAAATGGTTTGGCAGAATCAACTAATAAAAACCTGATCAAGATCATCAAGAGAACGGTCTCTGAAAACCAAAAAAATTGGCATAATGAACTATTTAATGCAATATGGGCTGATAGGGTAACTCCTAAGACTGTTGTTGGTAATTCCCCATTTTTTCTCGTTTATGGCAGGGAAGCGATTCTTCTACCGCATGTCCTTCTTCCATCTCTACAGTTATCACAGAAGGTGCAAGAAGAAAACTCTCCTCCCTTGGAAAGTCGGATTAACACTTTGCTGAAGTTAGAGGAAGTAAGGGCTCAAGAAAAACGAAAATTGGATCAACATAAACTCATTGTTAAAAACTGGTTTGATTCCAATTCTGCCTCTGACAGAAATTTTGAGGTAGGCGATCTTGTCCTTAAGTGGGAAAAACCTCATGAGGGGAAAGGAGAACATACTAAGTTTCAAAACCTGTGGTTGGGACCATTTTTAATTGCTGAAAAACTAGGTCCCAGTTCCTTTCGCCTGTAGAATTTAGAGGGATAGCCAAACACCTTCCCAGTGAATGGCCAAGCTCTCAAAAAGTATTTTACTTGACGCCTCTCCCATACACCTTTTGTAAATATTTTATGTTTTGGTTTCCTTGCTGTTTGTTTTTTTTTCTCTGGTTTTTTTTTTTTTTTCATTTCTGTTTATCGGTCTTTCTTTTTGAAACAAACATTCCTACACCACGGGCTAGCTCAGACAAAGAAAACATAATATTTCCCCTCGAAAATAGCTGCTAAAGGTTGTCAGAACATTAATTGTTGTATTTCTCTGAAATTGTAGCTTTGTTAAAGATGACTTTTTGTTTGAAAAGCGTTTTCTTGGTTTCAATCTGCACTTGAAAGTATTCACAACCATATTTAAAAATATTTTTACGATGTCCCTATTATTTAAGAGAGCAACTCAATGACGTCTCCCCATCCTTGAAAATTGGTTTTATCAATGAACTGTTTTTCAGATTTTGATGAAGGTTTGCTAGAAAAATTTAAAGGCCTGTGGAAATATTAAGTTGTGTTAAAAAACTGGAATTTTCAGCGTCACCCCGCTCTATTGAATATCTTTAAAACTATATCAGAATGTGAATAAACTTTCAGAGAGTTGTGGGAAGTGTTTGTAAACCCATCGGGACACTGAACAGGTCTGCCGACAACGATTATTATTTAGTAATTTATTGCATTTATTTTAGTTATTTTTCGCTTCCCTTAGGACTTTAGATTGGCCAACGAAGCCATTAAACCTGTCAGAGTGAATTAATCCAAACGGCTTGGGTTAATTGGACAACCCTGGACCGGATTCACTCTTCAAGTTGACGAGTGGTCATTTTCGCCCGTCAACACACCCTTAAGTTTTCCCTTGCAATATACAAAATTTATTTTTTTACATGAAATAAAACCCTAGAAGGGTGACATCATGCCCTAAGAGTGTGATGTAGGCTCCCCAAGTGAAACATCAAGCATGGGAAGGGATATGTTGGGACTCCAAAGGCCACATGCCACATCGAAGTGCCCTGCCATGGTGTCCTCCTATCAAGCTACCTATGGAACCATCTCATGCATCAAACCACATCCCTCTAAGGTGACGTCAAGGGCTAGCAGGTGACACCCTAGGCCTCCAAAGGAAAACATCCAAGTGGAGAGGGGTGTAGCCTCATCCTTTAGTGATTCCAAGGTGCCTCCAAAGGCAATGTCTTCTGTCCTCTAGGTGCAATGTTCATCATGCATGGTTTTCTTCATGTGGGGTCCAATGTCCATCATGTGGGTAAGGTCCTGTAAAGACAAATAAGTACACCCTCCAAGGGTCCACAAGTCACAAATATCATGCCAAGTAAGCCACATTTAATATAAGAACCACCCAAACATATACATCAAGCTCCCCTTTTCAAACTAAAAAAACGCTTAAAGACCTTATTAGTTTTTCCTAATTTAGGTATGGGAGGGGTTTCATGGTGCCCTATTGGGTAAGACAATCCCCAAGTCAAGGAATGTTTCCCAAGTAGACCCTATCTAGGTCATGTGATGAGTATGAGGTGGATTGGGAAATAATTTTGGGCATGGGGTTATTGACATATCAAGGGTTTGTATTGTCTCATTTATGGGCGCCTTTGTGGAGGGTGTGTTGTGTCCTTCGTTTGCAATGAAACATTTTTTCAAGCACTTGCCTTTAATTTATTATAGTCTGAACATTGAGTGTTATGTGTAATCAAAAGTAAAGAACATCGTAATGCCACTTGGAGTTAGGAACACATTGAGTGCCATATGCAATGGAAAGTAAAGGACACTACAAATGCATTCCTCTAATAAGAGGGACACTTATTAATTATATGTTTTAGAAGGTCCTTGATTTTTTATGGAGTAATGTTTCATTTCTCTCAGGGACTTAGGGTGAGTATATGGAAGGGGAATGATTGGATTTTAACTTTTTTTGGCTACAACACCTCTGGACCTTTAGCCCCTTCTTCCCATGAAATTAGGTACAAGCCGTTATTGGGGTCAATGAGCCAAAAATCCAAAAATATGAGGGAATGGAAAGGGAAGAAGTGTGGAAAGTGGTAAGTATGAGAATGAATGATAAGATGACCCTTCAAGGAACCACCCAATAGCAATCCTTTTTCCGAGGGTGACCTACTTACTAGGAAACCATGCCACCCACCAAGGTCAAACTAGGAAAAAGGTATAATTTCCAAGAAAACGTTCCAAATCAAGAAATTATTCTTTGGAGCATGCTCAAATGCTTCAAATATTAAAGCGACAGTTGCCATGAGATTGGACTTGTGACCTCATGAAGCAAGAATTGATGTCTTATTAGAGCCAAGTCAGTGTAGTGAATGCTTCTTTGTGGTAAAGTATGGGGTCACTATGGGTTGTGCTAGGCATCAGACTCTCGACACTCCATACTTGCTACCTATGGGCCTCGAGACATCATCTCCTCAGTTACCCCTAGCCTGGGGGGGTTACAGTCTAGAAATATAAATCCTACATTAATTGACCCTCAAATAGTGGCATGTCGTAGTAAACCCCTATAGCTTTTATGCCTTAAATTTCATGTGTTTTTCCACAATTTGGGGCATCATTTCGCCTTCTAAAAGTGTCAGAAGTGGTGGAGCACTAGTTATCCTTGAGAAACCAATGGTCACATCCTCAAGACCACCAGTTAGCCTCTTAGGACTAGTGGTCATGTCTTGTATTGTATTTTTTTAACGCCCCATTTTGAATTAGGAAACTAAAATACATTATGACCTATTTGTATTTCTTTGCTTATTATGTGTGGAACTCTGTTGGAACAATGGGACTTTCTTATATGGACATGTTGACCTACCTATATGTGATTGTTATGAATAGTTATTATTTGTGTGAGTAATGATGGATGTTGTGTGATTTACTTCTAGCATGCAAGTTTTAAATTAAATATTTTGATACATGGATACCAATTTAGATTATGTTGAAATGAATCAATGGATACCATGCACATGATAAATAAACTAGTCACATTCACATTGTGTATCGATGAGTAACATGGAAACCACACATAGATAGTTATATGGTCATGCATGATCTTGTGTTTTGGTAAACTAACCTACAAGTTTAATGTGTTAAGTGATATCCAAATCAACGTGATACTAAAGTGACATAGATGTCGTGGACATGGAAGGCGAATTAGTATGCTAGGAAGCATTATTTTGTTATTTAATTATTGCTTCAATATATTTCTATGATGTTGGGAAAGTGTAGGTTTTACAACAAGCACGGTTTATCAAATTGGATATTCAATGAGAAAGATCTAAGAATGACAATAATGCCACAATATTCTCAATGATAGGGCGTTGACACTAGTTCTATCAGAAAGGGTGGAGGTATTTCCTATTGTTTATCCTTCGAAACCTAGAATTGTGAGGGGGTTTTGTTAAGCCATGATCCCTTAGACATGTGATCATGGCGATTGATAGTTTCTTATTGGGGAAGATCGATCAAGATAGTTGACACTTCCGCTTGAAAGTTCTATCTAGAGTTAGGTCAATATAGTTGGCACTCTAACATAGTCTGGTAGAGGAAATGATATGATGTGGAAGATGTAAATAAGTTAGGGAGGAAGGGTGATTTGATATAGTTGAGAATTTTGTTGGGAATTAGAAATGAAAACTTGTTGAGGTCTAGATTTGTTAAGTTTTGTTATCCCCATTTTGTGGGATAACTAAGGAGATGATGTCTCAAGGCCCTCAGGTTGCAGATATGGAGTGCCTAGAGACCACATGACTAGCATTTTCCACTTGCACACATGGAATCCCGCTCTATCACCACAATTTGGATCCATTTTCAACACATGCACCACACCATCAAGCTTTTTGAAGGCACATGGGTCTTGGTCCATGCAGTACAAGTCAGGTATTGTGGTAGGTAATCACCCTAATATTTGAGGCATTTAAGCATGTTGTTTTAAAGATGATTTTGATTATAGAATGCCTACTTGGACATTATGTTTTTTACCCTGCTTCACTTGGTGAGTTTCATAGATTTCCTAGTAAGTGGCCAAATTTTGGGGAAGGGGTGTAATTGGGGTTCCCTTGAGGGGTCATTGTACCATTCCCTACCATACTTATCACTTTCATCTCATTGCATTCCCATCACATTGACCTCTTCTAGGCATTTTGACTTTAGTGACCCAAGAAGGGAATGTACCTCATTTCATGGGAAGAAGGGGCTGAAGACCCAGGGGGATGGTTGCTGGAAAAATATAAGAGCCTAAAATATAAACCTTCTAGATGCTCTCCCAGATAGGTCTTGAGAAAAATGAACTGCTTCTCTTAAAATAATTGAATACCTGCAAAATATCAAACACATAATAAATAACCCTCTTGAATGAAAGACTATCACTAGTGTGTTACAATGCTTTACATGGTTACCCCTATGGAACTTTGTGGACCTCTTCTTTCAAGTGACACTGTGTTACTAGCCCCCAAGCTATTCGATATACTATTGGGGGTGCACACGTGTTTGGATCATTAATTAATTAAATGGAAATAAATGGGCTTGGAAAAAGGTTACATTGAAGAAGAAGGTGCAACACATACCCTACAAAGGAACCCATAAATGAGATAATACGAGCCCTTGTATGTCATGAAACACATTGACCTATGAAGTCTAACCCCCTATCCACCTCATAAGCCACTACATGAACTTGAAGGGCCATTATTGGGAGCATCCCCTACTCGAGCGTTTTTTGTCTACCCAATAGGAATTTTATGACACCCCTCCCATACCTAAACTTGGTCAATTGTATAGAGTCTTAGAGCATTTGTTTAATTTGATGAGGTAGTTTTCATGCACATGTTTAGGTTCCTTATTTATTAGATGTGGTTTTCACTTTCCATGATATTTTGACTTTAGATCCTTGGAGGCCATACCTATTTGTTTTGCAGGACCTTGTTTGGTGGACAGTTTTGGAGGAACAAGCCTAGCTTGGGCTTCCATGGGGCTTGAAGCGCACAGGTTGGATTCCAAGGGCCCACATGCAAGATCACGTTGAATTTACTTTGGAGGCCTAGAAGACACCTTGAAGGAAATTTCCTATCCCTCACATGCCAAATGACTTGCCTAGGAGGAGAAAAATGTCGCCTATTTGAGGCTTCACGTCATAGAGGGGCTAGGGTTTGGTGGTTGTTGATGCCCATAAGCGCAACATGTGGTACCTGCATGAAAATTGGTTGCAATGCCTTATTATTTATATACATACATATTAATAATAACTAAGTAGGTGGGACCCCCTTGTTGAAATAATGGTGAAAAAGAAAACACTTCTATGAATTGCGCTCATGACAAATTTATGAAACGATTTTACAGCTTGAAAAAGACATAAGGGTTCGAACAAGTTTTCACATACAATCAATGATGATAACAACTAGAAATTTAAAAATCAAGAGAAGGTTTGAAGTGACAAGCACTTTGGTTATAAATGCTATACATCTACTTTGGCATATCGTTAAAATTCGAACTTCAACTCACACACACATTGGTAATGACATATTGCATTCATGGCATATTGTATTCATGGTATTGGTTATGTTTTGGTGGACGATAGTTATGGTTTATGAAATTGTTTTGAGGTCAATTCGATCTTTGAAAATTAGAAATTGTTAGAAGTGAATAAGGGACATATTATGTTATGGTGTTGGTATTGAAACTATGGTGTAGGGGGTTTTCATTTCAAATTGACAAAGTGGAAGTGACATATTGGATTTGAGTATGGTTGATTAATGTGTTTAATGAAGGTTTGGATGTGCTCCATCCTAGTTATGGTTGATAACAATTAATGATAGGGTGGAGAAGTGATGTGCATTTACTCCACGTCGTTCTTACCCCACCTCGAGTTCACCACCCTTGCTTTGTCGTGCATTTTTGGTTTCTCTGGTTAGTTTTCTTCTGTTTTGCTCGTCCATTGGGAGAATAATGGTGTTCTTTCTATTTTTCATCTCTTTCCTCATAGGTATGGTGACTCTTTCAATTCCATTCATCATTTTAACCTCGCTCTGGATAGAATCTCTGTGTTGGCTTTTAGAATTTGCATGAAGAGTGTTTTATTTCTGAAAGATACAATGGTTGAATGTATGTTCTGTCTGTGCAAATGATATTGGTTGGTGTTTCGAATGTTGCAAGTTGAAGTTGGAATTTGTTTAATTCTCCTTCATGTTGAATTTATTGGTTATGGTTGCACCTAGGGTGGACAAATGGTTATCATTGCTCCTTGTTGTTAATAGAAATTATGGAAAATTTGTTTTTCTTCCACCCATGTCTCATGGTAGAATCATAGAGGGTTTTTGTGGTAAAAAAAAGAGACAGTCGGGTTCTAGGTTCTTTTAATGTGGTTACCCTTACCTCATTCCCAATCCATGAGAGGCTTGTGACCCTGTTGAGTTACCATTCCACAACTTTGAATGTATGCAAAGTTGGATTTTTGCCTTGTGGCCACCTTGGAAGCGACTGTGTCAAACCTTGTTGTGAAAATAATGGAGGTTTTGGTTTCATTTACAAACCCCACTTGCATAATTGTCTCACCCGCCTGACCGTTCAATCCCCGTTCTTCCTTGTTGTGTCTGTTATAAACTCAAACTTGGTTTTTGAAATGGTTGTGTTGACCCGAAAATAGAGATATCTGTTACATGCGTTGTAACTTGATTCATTGGTTGACTACCTACGAGGGTTTTGGTCAATTTTTGAAGGTTGTATATGATCCAGGAGGATATTGGTGGCCACCCACCTATTCCAACTGGCTCCTCTTAAGAGTATTTAGTTCAACACATTCTTCTGTACTTCTTTGTAATTGTGGCTTCTACACTTCTGGGGTTGTATGCAGCCCTACACATATTCCAAGTGGATATTGGTGGCCTCCCACCTAATCCAACTGGATTATTTTGTATGTTTTCATGTCATCACATCTTGTTGTACTTCCAAGGCCATTTTGGGGCCCTAAATAGTGTTTTTTTGGCCCGCCACTGTCAAACTATAGACATAGTCAAATTTTGATGGTGTGATGTGTAGTTATCTAAAATACCTTTCCAATGAGCTATCACGCACCTAAAACGAAGGTCATATGCAAAAGTTACGACCCAAGGAAGTTGAGGTACCAACTTACCCATAGGGTCCCACATAACTTTTGGCGCTTCATCTCCTAGGGTTAGGTTTTTGGATGTCTAGGGTTTTGGAATTCATGAGTAATATTAAAAAGGCCTATGGAGCCTCATTGTAATCATTTTTCTTAGACGGATGTGCGTAGCAACCACATCCCTTCTCAAATATAGATACCACCATTCGAGTAAGTGTTTCAGTTCTGCAATTTTATAGTTTCAACCTACTTCATTTATTCAATAGAACATATTGTTCACTGGATATATGTGTTGTTATTCGTATCTTTGTGTTTATTATATTTAGTCTGTTAATCAGTTCATTCCGCTCCTAAATCTGGATCAGTGGTATCAGAGCAGTCTTCTCTTCATTTATTTTTCTTCGTGCATGTCCCCCACAAGATATGGGTACACGAAGTTGGGACTTGAACCAATCTATTCGTTGCAAGATCATTTGTACCGAACCCAAAAACAACCCATGGGAGATGAAAAGAAATATGATGGAGTAGGAGATCCTTTTAAAATGTTGCTCGAGGAATCCCTTGCGCGAAAAAGGAACGAAATGATGGAAAAATTTGCGTAGATTCTTCATTGATTGTCCATATGAGAAATGAATTCATCAAGTAGCCATGAAACCCCCTTCAAGGTACAGGTAAATTTTAATATTCCATTATTTGAAAGACTGATATATGCAGACGTTGTAGATAAATGGTTGAATCCTCTCGAAGGTTATTTTTTTGTCCACAAATTTTTCGATAAGGAAAATATTACTTTTGCACTCCTCAAGGTCATCCCCAATGTTAAGGATTGGTGGGACACTTACTCTGAGAAAAGGGCCATAGAGGAATCTGCAAAATTTGTGGTTTCCCCTACATGGGATTCCTTTCGGGATGCCATTAAAGAACAATACTACCCTGTTGGAAGCTAAGAGGACCAATACACCAAATGGACCACCCTGCGTCAAGAAAGGGACTAGACAGTACCATATTTCACCAATACTTTCCATACCCTGCACACCAAGTTGGGTGTCAAGGACTCTGAGTGACATATGGTGCTCAAATATCGTGGTTGTTTGCATAGATACATTCAAACATAAATTGATATTCTAGACATCGCTTTATTGGGTACGGATTATAGATATGTTGTCAATATCGAGAATAAATTTAAGCATAAGAGGTGAGAGTTTGGATCTGCAAACTCCTCACAGTTGAAGCAGGGAAAAGGCGACCCCAACCCACACAGCAAGGGACAGAGAAAATATGGCCACTCTCAGGACAACGAGTCCAAGCCGCAACACAAGAAGGGAAATGAGAAAACGAATAAGGACACATGAAAATGGTGTGAATGCCATAAAATCCCTTGGCACAACATCCGAAGAATTTCACTCCATGAAGTCACTCATGGTTGAGCTAAAGGATTCCGATTCAGAGGCCGATTCTGATTCTGAATCAAATCCAGAAGGAGGAAAGAAGATTATCGATGTTGATCCCAGTGCCACTGTCGCTACCACCAAATTCCAACCAAGAGAACCAGAAGAACCAGAGGAAGGGGAACGCCACTTTCACTCATAGATGTGGGTAAAGGGGGCTCCACTTCATTTCATTGTCGATAGTGGTAGTCAAAAGAACCTGATCTCAGTAGAGGTCGTCAAGTGGTTGGACCTGCCGATGACACCGTACCCGCATCCCTACACCATCAGTTGGCTTCGCTAAGGAAGAGATATTTATGTGTTAGCCAATAGTGTCGTCTTCCCTATGACATCAAGCCTTTCAAAGATGAGGTATTGTGTGATATTTCTCCCCTTGAACTTTGTGATGTTATTTTAGGACAACCATATTTGTGGAAGCATCATGTTGTGTATGAGTCTATACCTTGCAATGTTATTATTACTTTGGGTAGACAATTGTATAGGATTCCAGAGGTAGCACCACCTATTGTTATTTCTTTAATATATGCTAAGCAATGTAGTAAGGTCATTTCACAGATCGATAAGTTCGTCTTCTTTGTGATCCGTGCTCATAGTAAGAAGAAGGTCACTGCCAAATCCATGTCCTCTACACAAAGCCTCTCTTTTCAACAGAAGAAAGTGGACGGGGTCGTGGAAGAGTATAGAGACATCTTCTCCTCACCCACAAGGGTACCGATGTACTACCAAGTTAAGAATCCAATTGATCTAACCCTCGATGCACCTATGTCTAATGGACCAGTCTATCTTCGATCACTGATGGGAAATTATGAAATCAAGTTCCAGATCCAATAGCTTCTTCAAAAGGGGTGCATCAGACCCAACTCCTCCCATTGCAGAAGCCCGTTTTTACTAGTGCAGAAGAAGGATGAGACCTGGTGACTCTACATTGATTATAGATCATTAAAAAAAATTACAATAAAAAACCGATACCCAATTCTCAGGATTGATGACCTTCTTGACTAACTCAAGGGGGGTAAAGTTCTTAAGCAATATTTACCTAAAGTATGGCTATCACCAGGTTCCCATTGAACCAACTGATGTCTGGAAGACAACTTTCAAATCTAAAGAAGGTCTCTTAGAATGGTTGGTCATGCCCTTTGGCCTAACGAATGCACCAACCACTTTCACGAGGTTTATGGATGATGTATTGAGACCCTTCACCAAATATTTTGGAGTGGTATATTTGGATGACATACTCATCTTCAATAGACCTTGGGAGGAGCACATGCGGCATATTTAGCAGGTTTTGAGCACTCTGCGGCAACACAAGATATATGTCAACTTGGGAAAATGTTCCTTTGGCATGAACATGGTCCAATAATTGGGCTACATTGTTGATGAGCATGTGGTACATGTTGATCCCGCTAATATCCAAGTCATCCGACTGGCCAGCCCTGACCACACTAAGCTAGCTTTAGAGATTCTTGGGACTGGCCAACTTCTACCGATGGTTTGTGTTGGGATTATCCCATATTGAATGGACCCTCAACCATGTGACCGAGGGAGGTGGCAGGGCAAAGTTCATGTGGGGGAAGGAAAAACAACGAGCATTTTTTGATTTGAAGCATCACTTGTGATCAACTCTAGTACTCTCCTTGCTCGATCTGCAACAACCATTCAAGATTGAGACCGACACATCTGACTATGTTGTAGGCACATTTCTCACTCATCACGGTCATCCAGTGGCATACCATAGTGAGACACTCTTGGATATTGTCTGAAAATACCCCACCTATGATAAGGAAATGTATTCCATTGTGAAAGCCTATCATCAATGGAAACATTGCATTCTGGAAAAGGAGATGATCATCCACACTGATCGCAAGCCTATGCATTTCATATAGACATAGGGGAAGTTGCAGAACAAATGCCATCAAAAGTGGTCCACCTACCTGCAACAATTCCATCTCAACATCAAGTATAAGACAAGGAGCACAAATCGTGTTGATGACTGTGTAACACACCCGACCCCTAAATACTCTTTTAAGGGATGGGGAATCATAATTTTATTTTACTTAACTATCTCAAATCCTAATTCTGGGATCTCCATCACGTTCTGCTCGTTCAGAAATTTCCAACCATTGTCTTCATGCTCAAAATTGAGCTCAATATTAAAAAAAATTCCCTTCCATAGTCCTTCGGGTACTTATTGGTCAAGGGCCACATGGAATATACTCGGATCCGAATCATACATATTATCCTGAGTTATCCAAGATCCTGGAGCTTCCAACACTCCTAAATCTATGGCGGAAATCTATCCACCAATAATTTGACGACATATCTCCCTTCGCGTTAACGCATATGCTTACGGGATAAGTTCGACGCTTTTGGGAGTATACAGTCTCATGACCCCAATCTCTCGGAGTTCCTATCTCCCGAACTCCCATGATCCTGCCACGCAGCTTCGTCCTTCGAGCATTTTCTACGACACTACACCCCATCTCTTCCGAAGCTCCCATCTCCTGAACTCTCGTGAGCCTGCCACGTGGTTTCGACCTTCAGGCCTTTCCACGATGATACACCCCAACTCTTTCGGAGTGACGAATTCCCAGAATCACAAAGTCCTAGACTTCACCATTCACATGGTCAAGCGGTCATGTACTAAGGGAAGACACACGATGAGGTCCATGGGTGACATGTGGCCTTGTCAGAGGATGACATGTGTCACGTTCCAATAAGCATATAGGGTCTACAAAAAACAAAAATCGAGGTGAAACGTGGGTCATCGATCATGGTTCCACATCACCCTCATGACGTCGACTTGCCACATCACACCAGACTGACAACCTTCTAACATCTCTCAGATCTCATGGTCGAGATCTGGCCATGTAGATCCATAGATCCATGACTCCCATTACTTTGGGACTTCGGCCTTCGGGAGTTTTGCGGTGCAAACTCCTCATCATTCCTAGAGTTGGTCGTCACCAAGTGGACCTTAGCCTAGATCTAACGGTTAGGTTCTGGCCACATGGACCCATAGATCCACGACTCTCGTTACTTTGGGAATTCGATGTTCAGGAGTTTTGCGATGCAAACTCCTCGTGACTCCCTGAGTTGGTCAATGTCAGGCTAACCATAGCCTAGATATGATGGTCAAGGCCTATCCACGCAGACCCACAGATCTACGACTCTCATGGCTTCAGGAACCGAACATTCGAAACTTCAGGAATTCCTCCTCTCATTAACACAACGACTCAAAACTGTCGAAATGCCACTCTCTGAACCGTGGGATTTGGTAGACTTCGAGACTTCAGAGGATATGTCTCCCTTATGAAGAATACACAAACTTCGTTGA
This sequence comes from Picea sitchensis, assembly GCA_010110895.2. NCBI lineage: Eukaryota > Viridiplantae > Streptophyta > Pinopsida > Pinales > Pinaceae > Picea > Picea sitchensis. The sequence goes on along the minus strand of SNQJ01S0048343.1, from coordinate 38,503 downwards.
ACTCAGGAAGACTGAAGAAGTCCCAGGGGGGTTAATACTCATGCTCCTTCTCCAAATCCAACAGTCGTGACAAACCTTGGATCCTCCCGAACAGATCTCGTCCGCTTGTCTTCCAAACGAAGGAATCCTTCCTTTGGAGACTTAAATATCACTATCCTTCTTGAGCTTCATATTCTCTCAAGGAATTAGGCATGGACACACACTTTGTGCTCTTTCTCTTGATCTTGAGACTTAGAAGAGCCTCTCGCACACCCCTTGCACCCATTCGCCAAACTCTGAAACTTAAGAGGTTCTCAGTCTCTGTGTGCCTTAGAGAGACTCTATGGATACATGCACTACTACTAGAAGTATCAATATGCATACGTGAAAATGTGCCCAAGTTCAACAGACTCACAGTTCATTTTCTGTAACTTGAGCCACTTGCTTGAGGCTTTACGTGTACAAACCATATAGTTCCTTACTTTCTTAAATACACAATCAAGAAAAAGATAAAGGAACACAATCTAACCATCAAGAAAACATGCACATTCCTGAAACATTCACAAGATATCCAACTTTGTTTTACAGTTACAACACAATTATACAGGGTATGAGAATACTTATCTATTACATGTTGCAGTTGGCTAACTGAATGTGGGTGTGTGCCTTTCCACCCAACCTTAGTCTCAAAGGAATTCACTCTTATCAGTCTGGCCACCCCTGTGTCAAGCCATGATATCACTAGGGAATCCATTCCATATCTCATAGACTCTCTCTCTGTCACAGAAACCATGTGAGGTTTATCAGATGCTTCCTCGACATCGAGCTCGTGATCCTCCTCTTTTCTTCTTCATATCCGAGTCATGCATTCCCCTCTACGCATGTGCTCTTGGTTGGTGTCTCTCCCACTTTCTACAAAGCCTCATGCACTCTCTCCCCCCTGAACTGTCTGCGCATGTATTATTTTTCTTCCTGCCTTTCCCAAGATGGTTCTCCACCTATCCTGTTCCTTCTGTCAGAAGGAAACTCGGGTCAGCCTGGGTCTGCATGACTCTGTGGTACTTCGAGCTAACAACCTCTTGTATCCTCAGCCAAACCATGTTTTTGTTCATGGGGGTGGTTGAGTATTCAACCACCAATTATTTATTCATTAATTGATTCCTCTCCCTGGGATTCAGAGGGGGTTCATTATTACCAACAAGGGGAAATTTGGGGTCATTTGACACAAGGAACCCTCTCTTATAGTTTTCCCATTCTTTCCTCTAGTGATATCATGGCCATTAATTCAAGGCTTCACCCCCACAATTAGTTATTTGCAATTCAAACAATAATACATGTACATTGTTCACATGCCATAACATGGTAATCATAATGAATGATTAATTACAAGCTGGGGGAAACAGGGGTGTTGCAATCCCCTCCCCTTTAAAAAAGAACATCGTCCTCGATGTTCTTTCTCAATAACACCTGCCACGCCTCTTTCATTTAGCTTCTTCATAAATCTTGATCCTCTTTCTAGGTCAATTCCTTTCAGAATCTTGGCCTTCATCACATGCCTTCAATAATCTTGGACAACAAGCATATTAATCACAATTTCATGCGAAAACATTTTATTGTTGTTCAAAACTCAAGAGGAAAATTTCATAATGTAGCACACTACTTATCTTTGTAGTTCATGGATTTTCATCCACATGGCTATCTTTTTATTTCAGTTCACTTTTTTCATGGACATACCCATTGTGTGCATGATCCCAATCAATATTTTATGAGGATGATCAAAGTCTCCTCTTCCTTGCGGTCACTCACCCTCCAGGCTGAGGATCAGGCATCCCCTTCTATGTTATACAGTCCCTCAGGTGATCTGTCTTGCCTTGCCAAGGATTTCTCGCACAGGAAGAGCTCTAAAGAATTTGTTGAGCCTTACAGTCGAGGCGTCCCTCAGACTTGCTTTGTCAAGGCATCCATGACAGGCCATAACACAACATGTTCTAGGGTGATCATGGATTACCATAGGTTTTCTTTTCCCAGCAGTAGCCGTCTTTCATGCTTTCCATCTTGAAATCCTTCATTTGTCCTTTTTGGATGGATCTTTTTCTTCTCACCTATATCACAGGTATACAAAAATTTATGAGATATCATCATAAATTTTAATTTCAACATTTTATTGCAAATCTGTCACCCACAAATTTTTCAATTCCATATTTATTTTCATATTGTTCCATACAGGGACCAGATCCAAAAACATGGGACTTTCCTTCCCATAGCAGTTTGTCTTAGCAGGAAATTGGTCTTCCTTATGGGCTTATGATACTGCCATATCCAAGACCCTTTTCTTCCTACAATTTCAACATTCCTTAGCCAAACAAATTATTAGTTTTCAAGAACATTATATTTTCAAAATCATGCATACTAACAATTCAAGTCATTTTCATCTAAGCAAGGGTACAAAGCAAAAGGAAATATATCATTGTTTATGTATGCGTCCTTTCAACATACAATTTTTTTTTTTCAAATGCAATTCAGATATCAAATAACTTTAATCAGTGTGCCAATCTCCATGGCCACATCCATACCCAATGTACCCTTACATTGGTTTTAAATTATTATATTTCATGTCAGGCACTTTTTCCAAGGGGTGTTGGGACTCAACCCACTTATTACCACATGGATTCTTTGTCCATATTTATTATTATAAAAGACCATATTTTCTTCTTCGAATCGACCACAGCCTCAAATCATCACTCATGAAACTCAAAGTTTCACATGAATGCCTTTAAGCATTTATTTCCTTACCAATAATCAGGGTACCAACATTTAGGGTCACCTAATTTCTCTCTTTACCAATCGTACACTCTGTAGAGTACTGGAAGATACTTCTTCCACAATGGGTAATCCTATATATGCCCCATTCTTTTACCACATGCGTCTTCTCAATGCATTAAATCAACATGTTGTCTATGAGCACTTTTGTTTCCAATCATTCCTTTATTGGTCAATGCAAACATATCAGTTCATGAATTCTTTCAAGGGTTTCAATGATGCAAGGCTAAATTTATACCTTGAAAGATCCTTCTTAAATGCTGACATAATTCAAAATCAGATTCTCAAATCACCCACAGAACCCGATCACAGTATGATTTTATGCAATATTAACGCATGTTTTCCTTGCAAGTTCACCTACCGATCATTCACAGATTGACGGTTCATAGTGATTGCAGAACCCCAATGTGCTCACTCTTTATCGAAGAGTTCAATCTCTGCAATATGAAAAGTGCTCGCTCGACTCTTTTAATCGTGGTCGTTGATCATCCCCTGACACGATCAACGATAACGATTGATTGCAAACCGTGATCTAGCACATCCATTAATTTCACCTTCGTGCTCCACAATGATTCTCGACCATTGATCTAATCGAATGGTTGGTGTTTGATCCGTTAATTCCAGTAGATATTTAAGTCGATATGACGGTTGATATCGGTTTTCCCTCCAACGAACAACTCACATTCATCTCCTCTGTTAGGTTCTTGATTAACCTGATTCAATCAAGGTTTTATTCCACGATATTCACGATCTAGATCTGTAGCTGATTGAACAATTTATCTCATCGTCTATAATTGAAAAACAAAACAAACTTCCTAACCACTAAGCTTCTTTATGCCTTCTAGAGGTATTCGAGAGATTTATTACATAACAAAATGAACAATTTGGGAACCAACTCCCTTAGTAAAGGTTATTGACCTTTTGAGTCAAAAGAGATCCTTTGGTTCAAATGCTCCTACATCATACAATCAGTCTTTATTTCCAGAGGTTCACACCTCCATCATTCGGGTTCTCCTTCCTGAATCATACCCTACTTGGGTATCCATGGCATACAACTTCCTTTCAAAATTTTGTGCATAACATTAAGACAATAAAACATTTCAGAAGGTATTCTTATCCAATCCCTTCATACCTTGTGCCACATATGCATGAACACTTTTTATACATGTTCTGGATGTCGACACCCTCTCTAATATTACCTTATCAATGGTGCTTACTGAGGACTTCTAAAGTCCCTTCAACAATCTTTCCACAATAGCCTGCTCATAGTCATCCTCTGCTTGAGGTTGTCCATCATTGACAATTGTCTCTCTCAACCATTCCAATTTCTCTCTACACGTGACATACATCATAATTATGTTGTCATAATGTAAAAATAAAAGTGCAAGTATCATAGCTTTTAAACCAATAAAACAGTTTTCAAATATGTCCTAGCATATCTCTATGCACTTCATCACATTATTCTTAATGCTTTCATGAATGCAATACAAACAGTTCTCAACTATTTATACAACAATCCAACCCTCACTATGGTGTCAAAACATTTACTTTCATTAGTGTACCATCTTTCCCATCCTAGATAAAAACATAATACACAACAAGAAATGAGTTAAGGGTTCTTCCCTTTTTCCAACTCCTTCTACACATCCTGGGACTTTCAACCCGACTGAGTTATTTCTAAGGCCTCACTACCTTTTCTTACATGGTTTCAACCAAGCCAACTCAATAAAACATACTCATTTATTCATTCTCCCTTTTCCAGCTTTACTTGTTCTCACAACTGCTCATCTAAGACCTGCAACTCTATAATCAATTCAGAGTTCTTAAGGTGGGAAACATGTTCCTCCTTTTTCCCTTTCTTTGCTTTTGAAATTTACTCCATGTTGGGATATCCCTGCTCTTTTCCTTGGGAAGCCTTGGTTAGGCTTCACCCTAACCTTTTTGGATACATCAACATGATTTAATAGCAAACTTTTTGTTCATAATGGATCATGAACCTGTGCATCATGCACATTATATTTTTAGTTAGTTAGAATGGTCAACATTCATTTATTAGTTTTCTATCC
>SNQJ01S0048343.1:7566-33562 GCA_010110895.2 Picea sitchensis | reverse complement strand
GTAGTCATTAAGGTTGTGACTCTCTCCTCCTAATAGATTCCTCACACAGTTCCTCCACAAGAAACCCCTCCAGCATCCAACTTCCTTATTGCATATCCATCACTATTTGTGTTGGCCTAAACCTTGAGTTAACTTCAGTTGTTTACCAAATATTCCATAAGGAATATAAACATGCATCTTTTTCATGCATCCAAATTATGTATCCACACATATTCTGGTTTTTTTACTTACATCCATGATGTACTTAACCATATGCATAATCATAAGCCTCTTATCATAACAACAGAGCATCCTTTATCCCTTACTCTTTCATCTATTTATATTAGTCTTTCCTGAGGGAATGGAACACATTCCACTCAAGCTATCATTCAAAACATAGCTTTCATGACTCTTCAAAATGGAGTCAACCATGCATCCATGGTATTCATTAAACTTTGGCAAGTGAAATTCTTGCCTCACATTCCACTCATCAAGGCAGTCATATTGTGCCTTTTGTATGCATATATTCATGCAGGTGCATCACTTGAACCTTTAATACCATTCATATCTATTTGGTATTATTATTTGTCTTCATGTCAAGAAGCATCACAATGCATTAAACCCATGCACTCAAACATATACAAACATAGCTAAGCATTCATCATGCAAGCTCATTGCTTGCACCCTTTCTGTGTCCTTCATGGACATATCAACTTCCAGATCCTTCTCCCAAGGATCTTACTGCCATTCTCATGACAAGTTCCATAGAGATACTCAACATTGATCTTCCCTCTCGATTGAGAAATTGCAATCATTTACATGATATCCACCTGGCATTTTAACAAACATAGTCATAACTATGTTTCCATTTCTATACGATAACAACTAGCAATAAAACAATCTTGCCTCAACTTCCATAAAAAAAATTCCCAACTCATGAATATAGTCTAGGAAATTATAACCATGCCCAAGGTAATAAAACAATTAATCTAGCTTCTAACTGGTCTTGATCAGCAGACCTTTCAATCAAGGAAATATTTTTTCTAGATTCCCCTCACTACGATTTAAGTATACCAAACCATATCTATATGGCTACCATCCACCACTGGATGTCAATCCAACATATTGGGCATCTAGAAGTGTCCCAACACTTCCTTTACCACATTCAGGATCAACATTTAATTAACCATTTTACCTTATTTATAATAAATTTTAATGTCTAATAACATTTGAACTATTCCGTTAAAGCCAAAATAAAATTTAGAAGTATGTTACTTACTAAGTATTCTAGTTCATAACTCTGAAGTATATTTAGATCATAATCAGTCTTAACCATTACACCTAGAAATCTTTCTTCTATTCAGCAACAACCAAGGGCGGAGGTCACTCTCCTCCTTCCACATGAATTATAGCAGATTAGTTTCATATCCCCCAAGCAAGGGAGGATGTTGTGATTTCTCACTCAATCACTCCATAATTCTACAGCTCTGCTTATTAGTTTGATTAGAAAAACACTTCCCAACAATTCTTGTACCCATAAACAAAATTTGTTTCTCAGTTCCCTTTGAAACCTGAGAGTTGCACATGCTCTCCCTTTTCATAGAATGGTCACCAGACTCATTCCTATTGCATAGACACAGACACATCCTTAAGTTAATAGGGACACTCACTCCCCTAACACAACCATGAGCTTTTGAACCTACTCTTGTCACTTTACTGACACCTTCATGAAGGTTGTTCTCAATTCTATAGGGTTCCTTTTTTCTTGATTACTGGGTCATTCTAGCAACAATTTTCATTCATTATAGTTCAAATAAATCGACCTTACCATTTCCATCAATCCTCTAATCGTGAGGGATCATACAAATATACAAGGTTTAATCCTTCACTAAAGCAACAATTATTACTGCTACAGATCCTTTCAATCCATTCACATCCAAGTCTTGCTATTAGTGCTCGTCAGCATAATCCCACTCCTGTAGGATTGGTTATCATTTCCCCATAAGAAAGGATAGGCTTCCTTTTCCACATACTGGAATGATTCAATCTCATTGGGTATGATACCAACTAAATTTAATTTACATCCTTCTACTCAAGGAACTTATGAAGATAATTTTCGTTCGACAATAATATTCTCAACATGATCATCTTAGCCTTGGTAAACTAATATTATGACTGTACAACAACACGTACAATTTCAAAGTGAAGTCAACTTCTTTATTTGGAAACATTAGCAACATACAATGTAGATTTCCAAAACATCTATCAACAATAGAAGGCTTCATTCCTTTCTTCAGTAGAAGTTAAACTAAGCCTCTTAGGAATGGGCAAGACAGGGTGTCACCCTTAAAAGTTCTCTAATACTATTTTTATATGACTTGTGCATGAGCCCAAGCAGGTCAAGTGTTGTTTCCATTCTCTAATACCAATTTTTAACACACTTGAACCCTAAATACTCTTTTAAGGGATGGGGCATCATAATTTCATTTTCCTTAACTATCTCAAATCCTAATTCCGAGATCTCCATCATGTTCTTCTCATTCAGAACTTTCCAACCACTATCTTCACGCTCAAAACTGAGCTCAGAATTGAAAGAAATTCCCTTCCACAGTCCTTCGGGCACTTATTGGTCAAGGTCCACATGGCATCTACGCGGATCCGACTTATACATATCATCCCAAGTTCTCTGAGATCCCAGAGATTCCAACACTCCTAAATCTATGGCGGAAATCCATCCACCATTAATCCGACAGTGGATCTCCCTCTGTGTTAACGCATATTATTACGGGATAAGTTTGATGCTTTTGGGAGTATACGGTCTAATGACCCTAGTCTCCCGGAGTTCCTATCTCCTGAACTCCCATGAGCCTGCCACGTGGCTTTGACCTTCAGGATTTTCTATGACACTACACCACAACTCTTACGTAGATCCTATCTCCCGAACTCCCATGAGCCTGCCACATGGCTTCGGCCTTTGGGCCTTTCCACAATGCTACACCCCCAACTCTTCCAGAGTCCCAAAGTCCCAGACTTCACCATTCACATGGTCAGGCGGTCTTGTATCAGGGGCTAACATGCGGTGAGGGTCAAGGGTGACACATGGCCTCGTCATAGGGTGACACGTGTCACATTCCAATAGGCATATAGGGTCTACAAAAATCACAAATCGAGGTGACATGTGGCTTGTCAATCATGGTTCCCATCACCCTGGTGATGTCGTCTTTCCACGTCACACCATACTAACAACCTTCTAACGTCCCTTAGATCTCACAGTCGAGATCCAACCACGTAGATCCATAGATCCATAACTCCCGTTACTTCAGGACTTCAACCTTTGAAAATTTTTGGGTGAAAACTCCTCATCACTCCTGGAGTTTGTTCGCGTCGAGAAAATATTATCCTAGATCCAATGTTCAGGTTCTTGCCACATGGACCCATATATCCATGACTCTCGTTACTTCAGGAATTCAGTGTTCAAGAGTTTTGCGATGAAAAGTCCTCGTGACTCCCAGAGTTGGTCAATGTCAGGCTGAACATAGTCTAGATCTGATGGGCAGGGCCTATCCATGTAGACCCACAGATCTACATCTCTCATGGCTTCGGTAATTCGATGTTTGGAACTTCGAGAGTTCCTCCTCCCATTAACACAATGACTCAAAACTATCGAAGTACCACTCTTTGAATCGTGGGATCAGGTGACACATGTCCTTTTCAATGGGCGGTCCCGATTCAATTTGGACTTCGGGACTTTGGAGGATCCATATCCCTTACGACGAATACACAAACTTCGTCGAATTCACGAAGTCTGAAGANCCTTAGCTCCTCCCGAACGGATCTCATCCGCTCGACTTCTAAACGAAGGAATCCTTCCTTTCGAGACTTAAATATCTCTATCCTTCTTGATCTTCATATTCTCTTAAGGAATTAGGCACAAATGCGTGCTTTGTGTTCTTTCTCCCGAGCTTGAGACTTAGAAGAAACTCACGTGCACCCCTTGCGCTCGTTCACCAAACTCTGGAACTTAAGAGGTTCTCAGTCTCTCCCCGCCTTGCAAAGACTCTATGCATACAAGCACTACCTCTCCTGATCTTAAAAGACTCCTTTTTTCAAGAGATTCAAAACAACTGGAAGCATCGATATGCATACGTGAAACTATGCCCAAGGTCTACGAACTCATAGTTCTTTTGCTCTAACTTGAGCCACTACAGGGCTTGAGCCTTTACATGTACAAAATATATAGTTCCTTACTTGCTTAAATACACAATCAAGAAAAATATAAAGGAACACATTATAAACATCAATCAAACATGCACATTCCTGAAAAATTCACAGGATATCCAACTTTTTTTTACAGTTACAACTCAATTATACATGGTATGAGAATACTTATCTATTACATGTTGCAGCCAACTAACTGATTGTGGGTGTGTGCCTTTCCACTCAACTGTAGTATCAGAGGCATTCACTCTTAGCACTCTGGAAACCCCTATGCCAAGCCATGATATCACTAGGGAATCTATTCCATTTCTCATGGACTCTCTCTTTGTCACAACAACCCTACAAGGTTTATCAGATGCTTCTTCGACATCAAGCTCGCGGTCCTCCTCTTTTCTTCTGCATATCCGGGTTGCGTGTTCCCATCTGTGCATGTGATCTTGGATGGTGTCTCTCCTGATTTATGGAGAGGCTCATGCATTCTTTCCCCCTTGAGCTATCTTCTCCTGTATTCTTTTTCTGCCTGCCTTTCCCGGGATGGTTTCCACCTATCCTGTTCCTTCTATTAGAAGGAAACTTGAGTCATCCTGGGTCTGCAGGACTCTGTGGTACTTCGGGCTGACAACCTCTTATCTCCTCATGATCCGTATTTAAGCAGGAACACAACATAATACACAAATAACCATGAATACAAATATGCAGTGGAAATAACACTTCATTTCATTAATATCAAAGAACTGAAATTTGTTTACAGACATAGTAGAAATAAACTAGCTAGGGCACTGGTAGCTTATCTCTGAGAAGATATGTGGTGGCTATAAGCCTTTGAAATATTTGTTTCAATGAGGCTCTAAGGCATATATATTATTGAGAAACAATGGAAACCCTAAACATCAAAAAAACCTAACTCTAGGAGATGAAACGTCAGAATATGGGCCCCGTTGAGGTAAATTGTTACATCAATTTCCCGAGGTCGTAAATTTGGCATACTATCTTCGTTTGATGCATATGATACATCATTAGAAATATCTATCCCATGACTACAATTGGTGACAAAAAAATCATGAAAATATTTTTTGAATGATAGATGCCCAAAAAACGTCGTTTAGGGCCTCAAAACGGTTCTGAAAGTTTAGGACTCAAAAAACTGCCAAAAATAGTAAATTGTGCTACAATTAAGGAAACTCAAAGAAACAATGGTGGGTTCCAAGTGGAATAGGCGGGTGGCCACAAATATCCACCTGGATCACCTCAGCCATACCATGCTTCCATTCATGGGGGTGGTTGAGTATTCAACCACCAGTCCTTCCTTCATTAACTGATTCCTCTCCTTGGGATCTAGAGGGGGTTCATTATTCCCAACAAGGGGAAATTTGGGGCCATTTGACATAAGTAAACCTCTCTTATATTTTTCCCATTCTTTCCTCTAGTGATATCATGACCAGTACTTCAAGGTTTCACCCCCACAGTCAGTTATTGGCAATTCAAACAATAATACATTTACATTGTTCACATGCCATAGCATGGTAATCATAATTAATAATTAATTACAAGTTGTGGGAAACAGGGGTGTTACAGACTGCCTCAGTTGACCTCCCATGGATGCATTCACCACTGTCCTCCATTCTTGTGGACATGAGGCATTGGATTGGCCCCAAATTTATCAACAAGATCTGGACTTCACCACCACCTATCAGCTCTTTGGGTACATGTGCAACTGTCACTTATTTTCACATTCAGGACAGGTTGTTATGCCATCTGAGACATCTCTGTGTTCCTGTAAGAGAGCATGCAAATATTATTTTGGAATCCCACTATAGTCGGATGGCAAGACATTTTGGCATGGAGAAAACTATGGTCGTTCTCTAGAAACATTTTTATTGGCCAAAACTTTGACAAGATGTCAGAAAGTATATCATATCTTGCACTGCATGTGCCATTTCCAAGCCAACCATCAAGAAGCAAGGCTTATACTCTGCTCTTCCTACCCCTGAGAAGCCTTTGGAATCCATCTTGACGGATTACATGTCTGGCCTTCCGTCCACCATGATAATGATTGTGTATTTGTGGTCGTTGATCGGTTTTCAAAGATGGCCATCCTCACAGCCTGCAAGAAGAACATTTTGCAGGCTATGAGGATGGAAGATATTGTGAATCTCTTCTTCGAACGAGTGTGGGTCCATTTTGGGATACCACAAACCATCATCTTTGACAGAGATAATAGGTTCCTCAATACATTTTGGTCGATTCTATGGTCACTGTTGGACACCAAGCTCACTAAATCCACTGCTTTCCACCCCCAAACAGACAACCAAACATAGGTTGTCAATCGGATGATTGTGCACATCCTACGTATATACAAATCTAAGAATCCACGTACATGGGATGAGAGTCTCCCCTATGTTCAACACAGTTACAACATGGATCTCCATAGCTCCACCGACCATAGCCCATTTCAGGTGGGACTAGGAGTCCAACCCTTGGGCCCCATTGATGTTGCATTACCTATGGAAACCACATAGACAGACTCTTCCCATGTTCATTCTGAGACTGAAAAATCCACCAGATTCATTGAGCAGATTTGGCACATCCACCAATAGGACCATGATATTTTGCAGAAATCCAATGCTAAGTACAAGAAATGCCATGATCAACACAGGTACCACACCAGTTTTAGGTTGGAGACAATGTGTAGTTACATTTGTAGAAGGAGTGTCATATAAGGCCCCATCAAAAGCTCTACCCACTTCGCTATGGGACTTACATTATCACAATGTTGTGGGTAGAAATTCTTTTGAGCTCAACACTCTACCCTTCCTTGGCTTGCACCCAATGTTCAATGTGGACCTCCTTCGGCCATATTTTCCACCATTATTGGACACCTCAGAGATCGCAGAACAACTGACACCAATAGAGCTCAACCCTAACTACATGGAACATGCATCCGTTGATCATATAGTGGATACATAGGTCAAGGGAAATCGCCAACAGAGGATCCAACTTTATTAGGTTGTTAAGGCATGAAAACTCCTACACCAAGGAAAGTGGCTCACCCGAAGCCAAATTCAATAGAATTTTTCACGCCTGATGGGGGGACTCAACACCATGGAGACTATTTCTTCCTAAGGGGGGAGGAATGATCCAGGAGGATATTGGTGGCCACCCACCTATCCCAACTAGCTCCCCTTGACAATTTTTAGTTCAACATGTTCTTTTGTACTTCTTTGTAATTGTGGGTTCTACACTTCCGGGGATGTCTGAATTCCTACACATCTTCCAAGTGGATACTGGTGGCCTCCCACCTAATCCAACTAGATTATTTTTGTATGTTTTCATGTTAGCACATCTTTTTATACTTCCAGGGCTGTTTTAGGGCCCTAAACATTGCTTTTTTGTCTAGCCATAGTCAAAATGTAGATGGAGTCAGAGTTTGACAACATAATGTGTAGTTCTCTAAAATAACTTACCAACAGGCTATCACACGCCTAAAATAGAGGTTGTATGCAAAATTTACAACCCCAAGAAGTTGAGGTACCAATTACCCATAGGGGCCCACATAACTTTTGGTGTTTCATCTCCTAGGGTTAGGTTTTTGGATGTCTAGGGTTTTGGAATTCATGAGTAATATTAAAAAGGCCTCTGGAGCCTCATTGTAATCATTCCACTCAGACAGATGTACGTAGCAGCTACATTTCTTATCAAATATAGCTACCACTATTCCAACAAGTGTTTCTGTTTTACAATTTCAGCCTATTTCATTTGTTCAATAGAAGATATTTTTCACTGGATATTTGTGTTGTTCTTCATATCTCTGTGTTTATTGTATTCACTATGTTAATTAGTTCGTTCCACTCCTAAATCAAGATCTGTATAGTGAATAAATGAAATAGCACCAGGGTTTCGAACCCATCCTGTCACATAGCAATTACTAAAAGTTGTAATACATGCCCCGTATGTTGAAGAGTTGTTGGATTATGTTACACTCCATTGCGTGCTTGATGTGGTCTGGTGTTAATTGCTTGAATTATTATGTTGATAGTCTATTGTATAAAAATAACTCTACAAATAAAAAGAAATAAAATTGCACAGTGGAAAGAAATTGGTTATAAAGGTTTTGGCTCGGTGATGTTTGGAGTCATTTGGTTTTTGATAAAAGGAAATGGTAAACAACTAATAAATAGAAGGTCTCAAACCCAGTCCATTGTGCATTATTTAAAATTGGTTTGACATAAATGATTAAGGACAATGACATGTTATTTTTCTCAGCTTCCCAATGTCTGTTCTAAGAGATCTGGACATGGTCGTTGTTAGTTGGAATTATGAACAATCTATCTATAAACGGTGTTGTTGTGTTGGGTATGTGTTATATTCTTTGTACAAGTAGTAGTGTTTGAGCATTTTCATCGGGCCTGCCGGGGTTTGGGGGCAACACCCCCGAATTTTGTTTTCTACCTCAGGAAACGTGTCACATATTTAGGTGGTTTTTCGGCACATGGTTTTTGTCGATGGTTTTCTATTTTCGATTAAGGAATTAGGGTTTTGGACTAATTCAGGTCATTGGGTTAGGGTTTTGGATGCCGCTTTCTCCTATATGTATTTTGTATTGTAAACACTGTATCACATCAATGAATATAGAATATGCTGGGTTTCCCGGTTTGGGTTTCCAGGGGAAAAATCTTTGTGTAATGTTTTTATTTTCCATTGTATCTTTTCTATTCTTTTTTTTGAATATTTGTTTGTAGTAGATATTGTACAAGGTTAGAATATACATTTGGTATCAAATCTTTATTGGCTTCAAGGGGATGCCTTTGTGGTCAAGGGTTTGGCTCGGGACTGTGATAAGCCTTGTTATAATGGGAGATCTGTGGTATTGATTTTTCAGGTGAAAATAAATGGCAAGAAATTCGAAGCTGGAGACCGAGAAGTTTAATGGGAAAAGTTTTGAGCTGTGGAAGCTCAAGATGGAAGATCTGTTGGTGGACAAAGATCAGTGGATCGCGGTAGATCTAGGTACTACACCTACAGGAACTTCATCAAATGACTGGAAAAAGTTGGATCAGAAGGCAAAGAGATCAATTCGACTGTGTCTCTCCAATTCAGTATTACTGAATGTGTCAGAGGAAACTACAACCAAGGATTTATGGGAAAAGTTGGGGAAGTTGTATCAGTCTAAGTCCCTAGTGAATAAACTATTCTGGAGAAAGAAGCTGTATAACTTTGAGGATGAAGTGGAGACTTCGGTGTGAGCATTGAGCGCCTTCAATACTATGGTAAGTCGGTTAGTATCTATTGAGATTAAAATTATGTAGATGAAGATAAATGAGAAAGAAGTTGTATAACCTGAGGATGAGAGATGGAGACTCGGTGGCAGAGCATTTGAACGCCTTCAATACTATGGTAAGTCAGTTAGTATCTATTGAGATTAAAATTGTAGATGAAGATAAATGTATTAGTTTACTATGTTCTTTACTAGACTCGTGGGATAGTCTAGTTGTGGCCATAGGTAGTAATACAACTTCCTTGAAGTTTGAGGAAGTGGTCTCATATTTTTTGTTGGAGGAGATGAGACAAAATAATATGGAAGGTGTTAGCACTCTGTAATTTGCCTAAGGTTGTGGAGGCAACCACAGAGGTAACATCAAAACCACTTGGAGTCAAGGATCTATCCCTCAAAGACTCAGAGAGGGATATCTATGTATGATTAAACTTTGTTTGGATTGGATATTAGGCTAGGTATGAGAGTACATGTTTGTTTTTTGAATTGTTGGTTGGGACAATAAAAGAGGGCCATTGGGAAAAAATGGGGTGAAAATGATTAAGGTGATAAAATGAATGAATATCTGAGATAATATGCAACAAGGCAAGGTAATCATGTTAGTGGATCCTTGTAGTTTGTGAGATGGAAAAAGAGGAACATATTGGGGTTCACTTCAAATGTAGAGCATTATTACATGAATTCTACATTCAAATTTTAGAAAGAAAATATTAATATTGTTCAAAGACGGAATAGGGTGTTTGAAACAAATCCTAAACTTAATATTCTTATAAACAATAAAAGAAGAAAAATAGAATGTGAAACCAGAGAAGAACATATAACATCAAGAAGCACTTCACCACATAACTATGACACGTGAATCTTGAAACATAATGTCTTTGTATTCATGAAAAAGGATCACTTAAAACCCCCTTAAAATCTTTACAACTCAGGTCCAACCCTTAACATATTTAAATTACAACAATTTATAGGAAAAACTCTCCCCCAGGATTAGGAGCTCGAAATCAACAACCTAGCCAAAGATAGAAACAAATCCCTGAAAATTTTGAACTGTCTTCCATGAAAGATGCGTCGAATTTTTGAAAATAGGGGTCAACTCAGACTCTTTCATCTCTGAAAATATGATAGTTGTGAAAAAAATTAAAGAGGTTATTGTATATGAGTCCGTTCTAAGAAACAACCTCTCTCGGGTTTTCCAAATTCATCTCCATCTTTCGAAAACATATGTCGCAAGATCGTGACCAAAACAGGAAAAAATGGAAGCTTGAAAAATAAGGCTCAGAGATGGCTTTGATTCTCCTAAATTATGACACCTGTGTAAATTCTGGGAGAGTTTATTGTTCTTCAGATCGTTTTGAACAAAAACCTCTCTCGGATTTTCAAAATACACTCCCGTTTTCCTGTTTTCTACTATTATAAAAGTAGGGAAAATAAAACAAAATCCCAAGAAATAGGTTATGATTTGACTTATAAACCACAATTAATCGGATATTAACCTGACACCAGCATCTTGAGGATGTATTGTAACTGAAAAATCATTATGAAATCCTTTGAGCACATTGAGGAATCCATTTTCCTTTATCTGAGGAGATTTATGTGCTTTCTGTTCATAACAGAACTTTCGACAGCTAACGAGGTCAAAACAGAGTGTATTTAGCTGTCGATTTTATGGGAACGATTTTCGACAACTAATTATGGATTTTGAAACAGTTCTTAGCTGGAGAAACCTGTAACTGCTCCCGAACTTAGTAAAAAATGGTTGAGTTTCCCATTGAACCTACTTCATCGATTATAACCACTTCCTTTGAAATCAAGGGCAGCTTCAGCTAGAGTATCAAGCTTGAGGTGAGCTTAGGGTTTTATCTTTTTGTGAGCAAGCTTAAATTACAACACTTTATTGATGTCTTGTAGTCTCTTATTTTTCTTGAGGAGTTTCTAATTATTGTGCTTTACAATTTCATAATTGATGGCTAACTGATCCAATGCAGAACCAATTTTTATAGATGATTGTTTAGGAGTTTCATTTTCTTTTCAGATGTCCCTCCAGCACCTTTAACTCAACAAATTCTTCTTTTAGTTTATGAACCCTAGGTTTTTTTATAACTCTTATCTTTGATTGAGGTAGTCTTAAACCACCTTTCTCCTTCACCAGGCATGTCTGTGGCGGTTTCTACACTGGCTTCATCTATCTGCATTACAACAGGCCCAAGATGAACCTTAAATCCATCAAAGCTTTTGGAAAATGATTCTGTGACACCTTGATGGTACCCCTGGAGCTTCTGGAAGAATCTGCAGCATCCAAACTCCTTGAATAGTTCACAGGCCTCAGGGTGTGTCTCAAGGTATGAAGCATCCTACAAATCCTTCCTCAAAAGGGCACCTCCCGTTGAGATCTTCTTTACCAAAATTTATGAAAATGATTAAAAACTATGTTGACTACAAAGTGTCCAAGGTATGTGAAGGCGAATAATGGAATCATATGAACATGGAGGTGGGGTAGAACAATAATAATCTAGGATAGAGTCAAAGGATGAAAGGATTTGGGCAACTATGGGAAGATTTAAAACAATCACAAACCGACAATAGACTGATTCAAAGTATGGGAAGGCTCATGATTGTTTTTTCAGGATCAATTGAATTGGGTGGGCATGATATAGGGTATGATTACTTGATTGGACAAGGGATAAATGAATCACAATCCCTTCTGAAAATCGGATGAATGACAACTGAAAATAATTTTGGCAGCATATCAACAAATCATGACTTGTGTACAATCGTCGATATGGGAGTGATAAGACCCCTTTTAAACCCTTTAGATATTCATTTATTTCAACAGCTTATGACAAACGTGAATGAGTCGTTTAACTACCGAAAGTTTTAACTTTTGATAGAAAACAACTATAAGATTTCGACCCTTTAGATACCGAAAATCAAACTTTCTACCACAATTAAAATATAACCAAATTCATGAAATCCACTGATTGGGCCACTTTAAACCTTCAAAACTCATGTGGATGCATCATAATTCCAATTTACCATGTGACAAGATTAACATATACCTATATATATTATTGGAACCATTGGATATACCACTGGACCATTACTCCTGAGCATCTTATCATGAAATCATTCTCAACCTAATCAGAAAAAAATCCAAAATAGATAACTGGAGAACATATGACTATATTATAGGACCCTAACATAGGCTCCAATTGGGGATGGAAGCTCCCTAGGAGGTGTCAATAATCTCATATCTTTGGATTCTTAAATCAGTGCCTCATCCATTGGGCCATGGAGTCATTGCAGCTACAATATTCGAACTGACTCAAATTAAACTGAACACTGAACTATACACTATCAGCTAAAAACTCTACTAGAAACCACACACTGTTGAAAAATATGCTCAAATGACCGAGCTTATTCAAAATTCTACCTATACTAACTGATCCACAAGATGCTCACTCAAATGATACGATATTTCCAATAAATCCAAGCAAGGAGATGGCCACTCACTGAAATTCTTCTCAAATCCTCTTTAAACAGACAAAATTATATAAATGTTGGCAATCCAAAATGAAACTTAATTCCACAACCTGTGTTGATAAACAAAAGAAACTCCCCCTTTCCTGATACTTTCAACAGATTATCCAAAGGATCATGGAAAACATGAAAAGTTACCTCTTGTTGACTTGGAGGGAACAAAAATATTTCTTATTTTAATGGTTCCACCATGCCAACAAAAAGATCTGCAAAAACATAATCAATTACCTTTGCTTGATGATCAACAAGAGGAAGGGTACATTCTTTCAGCTGCTGAAGACTATCTTCAAAAAACATGGATACAATCTGTTCATCAATCTTGTCAAGTACATCAGGTAAAAGAATAACATGTTCTTGAAAATATTCATTTGAGGCAACTACACAAATATCATCCAAGGAATCTAAAACAAATTGCTCTTCTTCATGAGATGAACATTGGGAAAATGAATGATGTGAAGAACAAACTGATCCATTCTCCTCATCCATGTCTTGATCATTTGAAAATTGCTGGAAATGTTCATCAGGCTTAAAGGAACAAACCCAATGTGCATTATTGTTTAACTGAATGGGTGAAACATTACTCTCTAAAGTGTCTATGCAAATAAACTCATAATTTTGATCTTCATCAATGATTAAAGGACAACCGAACTGACCATCCTCATATATGTCTTGTTTATTAAAAGAATGGCTAGACTGCTGCAAATTATCATTTATTTCAGAGGATGTAAGATAACTATCATCATTAGGATTCTGTTAAGTTTCACTGTCATCCAGGGTAGAATCCATGATCCTCTCATGGTGGTGAAAAGTGTTTTCATTCAAAGCCTCCAAAATTTCATCATCCATAAAATCTTCATCGCCATAGGCATTTTCTAGCCCTTGAATAAAATTTTCAAAGTGATCACAACAATTCTTAACCAAAAGCAAAGAAGGATGAGACTCTTTGTATTCTTCAAAAAATGTTGAATGAAAAACTCTAAGAGAATGAATACTTGCAGGTAGCAAACCTTCATACCAAGACCGTGTTTTTCCTTCAAGAGAAGCCATGAACATCTTTAAGAGACAATCTTCAAGAAATTGAACTTTCAGCTTGCGTGCAAGCATATGAAATCTCACCAAATGTAGACCAACATCATCACCATATTCATATTTAAACATAGGCAAATATCTTTTCCAATTTACCTTAGGAATTTGATTTGGAAATCCTGGAATGTGATCTCGTTTTAAAGGGGTGTACCTTCTTGCAATGGATCCCATATTGAGCTAGTGGATTCGCCAGTGAATCTTTGTTTGTGAATTCTGCAGTCAATGGAATCGCCAGGTGAATGATACAACCTTCCTGTGTTTGGCTTATGTTCACCATCAGAATTCAAATCTGAACCTGATATACTTTTCTGGAGAACATAAAATCTCATTCCCCAGTATGGTCGCCACTATGTTAGCACTATGTAATTTTCCTAAGGCTGTGGGGGCAATCACAGAGGTAAAATCAAAACCACTTGGAGTAAAGGACATATCCCTCCAAGACTCAGAGAGGGATCTCTCTGTATGATTTAACTTTGTTTGGATTGGATATTAGGCTAAGTATGAGAGTACAAGTTTGTTTTTTGAATTTTTGGTTGGGACAACAGAAGAGGGCCATTGGGAAAAAATGGGGTCAAAAGGTTTACGGTGATCAAATGAATGAATAATTGAGATAATATGCAACAAGGCAAAGTAATCATGTTAGTGGATCCTTGTATTTTGTGAGATGGAAAAAGAGGAACGGATTGGGGTTCACTTCAAATGTAGAGCATTATTACCTGATTTCTACATTCAAATTTCAGAAACAAAACATGAATATTGTTCAAAAACAGAATAGGGTGTTTGAAACAAATCATATAATTAATCTTCTTATAAAAATTAAAAGAATAAAAACAGAATGTGAAACCAGAGAAGAACATATAACATCAAGAAGCACTTCACCACATAACTATGACACAAGAATATTGAAACATAATGTCTTTGTATTCATGAAAAAGGATCACTTAAAACCCCCTCAAAATATTTGCAACTCAGTTCCAACCCTTAACATATTTAAATTACAACAATTTATAGGAAAAAATCTCCCCCAGGCTTAGGAGGTTGAAATCAATAACCTGGCCAAAGATAGAAACAAATCCCTAAAAATTTTGCACTGTCTTCCATGAAAGATGGGTCGAACTGTTGAAAATAGGGGTCAACTCATATGCTTGTATCTCCAAAAATATGATATATGTGAAAAACTAAAATAATTTATTGTACATGAGTTTGTTCTAAGAAAAAAACTCTCTCAGTTTTTCCAAATTCATCTCCAACTTTCCAAAACATTTGTCACAAGATCGTGACCAAAATAGGAAAAAATGGAAGCTTGAAAAATAGGGCTTAGAGATGGCTTTGATTCTCCCAACTTATGATACCTGTATAAATTCTAGGAGAGGTTATTTTTCTTCATCTTGTTCTGAACAAAAACCTCTCTCGTATTTTCAAAATCCACTCTCGTTTGCCTGCTATCTACTATTATAAAACTAGGGAAAATACAACAAAATCCCAAGAAATAGGTTATGCTTTGACCTATAAACCACAATTAATCCGATATTAACCTAACACCAGCATCTTGAGGATGTATTGTAATTGAAAAATCATTTTGGAAGCCTTTGATCACATTGAGGAATCCATTTTCCTTGATCTGAGGAGATTTATGTGCTTTCTGTTCATAACAGAACTTTCGGCAGCTAATGAGGTCAAAACAAAGCGTATTTAGCTGTCGAGTTTTTGGGAACGATTTTCGGCAACTAATTATGGATTTTGAAATGGTTATTAGCTGGCAAAACCTGTAACTACTCCCAAACTTAGTAAAAAATGGTTGAGTTTCTCATTGACCTTGCTTCATCTATTATAACCACTTCCTTTGAAATCAAGGGCAGCTTCAGCTAGAGTATCAAGCCCGAGGTGAGCTTTGGGTTTTAGCTTTTTGTGAGCAAGCTTAAATTTCAACACTTTATTGATGTCTTGTAGTTTGTTATTTTGCTTGAGGAGTTTCTAATTCTTGTGCTTTACAGTTTCATATTTGATTGCTAACTAATCCAATGCAGGACCAATTTTGATAGATGATTGTCTAAGAGTTTCATTTTCTCCTTTCAGATGTCCTTCCAGCACCTTTAACTCAACAAATTCTTCTTTTAGTTTCTGAACCCTAGGTTTTTTGCTAACTCTTTTCTTTGATTGAGGTAGTCTTAAACCACCTTTCCTTCACCAGGAATGTCTGTGGTTGTTTCTACACTAGCTTCATCTATCCGCATCACAACAGGCCCAAGATTAACCTTAAATCCATCAAAGCTTTTGGCAAATGATTTTGTGACACCCTGATGGTACCCCTAGAGCTTCTGGAAGAATCTATAGCATCCAACCTCCTTGAATAGTTCACAGGACTCAGGGTGTGTCTCAAGGTATGAAGCATCCTGTAATTCCTTCCTCAAAAGAGCACCTCCTATTGAGATCTTCATTACCAGAATTTATGAAAACACTTAAAAACTATGTTGATTACAAAGTGTCCAGGGTATGTGAAGGAGAATGATGGACTCAAATGAACATGGAGGTGGGGTAGAATAGTAAGAATCGAGGACAGAGTCAAAGGATGAAAGGATTTGGGCAACTGTGGATAGATTTAAAACAATAAAAAACTAACAATAGACCGATTCAAAGTATGGGAAGGCTCATGACCATTTTTTCAGGATCAATTGAATTGGGTGGGCACGATATAAGGTTATGATTACTTGATTGGAAAAGGGATAAATGAATCATAATCCCTTTTGAAAACCAGATGAATGACAACCGAAAACAGTTTTGGCAACATATCAACAAATCATGACTTGTGTACAATCGTCGATATGGGAGTGATAAGACCCCTTTTAAACCCTCGAGATATTCATTGCTTTCGGTAGCTTATGACAGGCGTAAATGAGTTGTTTAGATGCCAAAAGTTTTAACTTTCGGTAGATAACGTCTATAATATTTCGACCCTTTAGCTACCGAAAATCAAACTTTTTGCCACAATTAAAATATAACCAAATTCATGAAATCCACTGATTGGGCCACTTTAAACCTTCAAAACTCATGTGGATGCATCATAATTCCAACTTACCACGTGAAAACATTAAGGTATACCTGGATATCTGATTTGAACCATTGGATATACCACTGGACCATTACTCTTGAGCATCTTATCATGAAAGCATTCTCAACCTTATTAGAAAAAACTCCAAAATAGATAATGTGAGAACATATGACTATATTATAGGACCCTAACAGAAGGACATAACACAAACGCATTATTTGCAAGAGGACATTCCTAGGAAATAAATATATCTAATTTCTCAAGTGGGAGATATAAGTCTAAGGGTAGATCTAAAGCTCCCGGAAATTTTGTAAGGTTGTGTTGGAGATGTGGAAAAGAAGGGCACTACAAGAAGCAGTGTAGATCCAAAGTTGAGACAAAGAAGGGATCTGAAGAATCTTCTTCTACAAAAGAAAAGACCTCCAAGGAAGAAGGATGGGATGTGTACTTGAACTCTTCAAGCACACATGCAGATCATGAGGCCTGGTTGGTTGACTCTGGTGCATCCTTTCATATGACTCCCCACAGGGAGTGGTTCTGCGAATATGAAAGGTACGATGGAGGTAATGTTTTCTTAGGTAATGATTCGACAACCAAAATTATAGGACGAGGAAGAGTCAATTTGAGGCTCATAGATGGAAGGATTAGAACATTTCTTGGTGTTCTTCACATCCCAGGTTTGGCCAGAAGTTTGATTTTTGTAAGAAAAATGGACGATGCAGGGGTAAAAACAATATTTGAAAAGGAAACCTGCAGGATGGTTTGAGGAGAAATGGTGTTGCTAAAGGGAGTTTGGTTTGGAACTTTGTATAAGATGCAAGGAAGCACTATTAGTGATGGGTGTAATAGTTCCATTGTTCCTGATATTAGAGTTAAAGAAGAAAGAACTCCTACAGTCTCTGGAGAAAAGGTTATGTTGTGACATTAAAGACTACGACATATCGGAGAAAAGGGTCTTTGACTACTACACGGTAAAGGTATGGTTGAGGGTATGTCTAACTTCTCTCTAGATTTTGATTTCTGTGAACATTGTCTACATGGGAAGCAGAATCAGGTAAGATTCCCCTCTGGTGCAACGAGGGCAGAATGAATTTTACAGCTAGTTCACAATGATGTTTTTGGACCTATGTTGGTCCCATCATTGGGAAAATCTGTGTACTATGTCTCATTTATAGATGACCTCTCAAGAAAAACTTGGATATATTTCCTCGGGAAGAAATATGAAATCTTTGACAGGTTTAAAGAGTTTAAGGCTCTTGTTGAGAATCAAACAGAGAAAAGAATTAAGGTGTTGAGGATAGATAATGGCGGAGAGTTCTACAGGAATGAATTTGAAGAATTATGTAAGAAGTGTGGTATAGCAAGGCAAAATACTACTCCATATACACCTCAACAGAATGGAGTTTCAGAAAGGATGAACAAGAAATTGATGGAAAAATCAAGGTGCATGCTCAGTGGTGTCGGGTTAGGGAAATAATTATGGGCAGATGCAGTGGGTACTGCATGTTACCTGGTCAACATATCACTCTCATCAGCGTTGAATTACAAGACTCCACAAGAGGTATGGACTGGTAATAAACCTTCTCTCACACATCTCAAGGTATTTGGTTGTGATGCATATGTTCATGTTCCAAAGGAAAACAAGAGTAAGCTATATAAGAAGGCTGAAAAGTGTATCTTTATTGGATATAAATATGGTCTCAAAGGTTATAAGCTTTGGAACCCAGAAACTAAGAAGGTAGTGTATAGCCAAGATGTGGTATTTAGAGAAATGAAGGATGTTGTTAAACAGGAAGTCCTACCAAGTAAGGAAGAACCAGAGAAAATAGAGTTTGATTTAAAGGATGATGAATCATACTCTACAAAAGAACAGGAATCAGAAGAAGAAGATCGTCATACTCCAGTATTGAGGAGATCGGTTCAAGAAAGAAGGCTACCAGAAAGGTATACTCCATCTTATTTCCGTTCAAATTTTTCTTTGTCTATTACTGATGATGATCCTAGAACTGTCAGGGAGACAGTGGATTCAGAGGATGGAAATCTCTGAAAAAGGGCCATGGACGAAGAAATGGCATATTTGGATAAGAATGAGGCTTGGGATCTAGTGGATTTTCCCACAAGAATAGAACCCATTGGCAGCAAATGGGTATTTAAAAATAAGTTGAATGCAGAAGGAAAAGTGGAGAAATACAAAGCTCAGTTAGTAGAAAAGGGTTATTCCCAGGTTGACGGAATTGATTTTGGTGAGATTTTTTCTCTTGTTGCCAAGTTAACCTCTATAAGATTTTTGTTATATATTGTTGCTGCATTTGATTTTGAAGTAGAATAGATGTATGTGAAGACAACATTCTTTCATAGGGATCTATAAGAATAAATCTATATGAAGCAACCATAAGGTTATGCTGTGAAGGGAAAGAAGGAGCTGGTATGCAAGCTGAAAAAGTCCCTGTATGGTTTAAAAAAATCACCAAGGATGTGGTATCAAAAATTTGATACTTATATGCTGGGACTTGGCTTCACAAGAAGCAAAGAGGATCACTGTGTGTATTTTAAATTAATTNTATAAGCTTTGGAACCCAGAAACTAAGAAGGTAGTGTATAGCCAAGATGTGGTATTTAGAGAAATGAAGGATGTTGTTAAACAGGAAGTCCTACCAAGTAAGGAAGAACCAGAGAAAATAGAGTTTGATTTAAAGGATGATGAATCATACTCTACAAAAGAACAGGAATCAGAAGAAGAAGATCGTCATACTCCAGTATTGAGGAGATCGGTTCAAGAAAGAAGGCTACCAGAAAGGTATACTCCATCTTATTTCCGTTCAAATTTTTCTTTGTCTATTACTGATGATGATCCTAGAACTGTCAGGGAGACAGTGGATTCAGAGGATGGAAATCTCTGAAAAAGGGCCATGGACGAAGAAATGGCATATTTGGATAAGAATGAGGCTTGGGATCTAGTGGATTTTCCCACAAGAATAGAACCCATTGGCAGCAAATGGGTATTTAAAAATAAGTTGAATGCAGAAGGAAAAGTGGAGAAATACAAAGCTCAGTTAGTAGAAAAGGGTTATTCCCAGGTTGACGGAATTGATTTTGGTGAGATTTTTTCTCTTGTTGCCAAGTTAACCTCTATAAGATTTTTGTTATATATTGTTGCTGCATTTGATTTTGAAGTAGAATAGATGTATGTGAAGACAACATTCTTTCATAGGGATCTATAAGAATAAATCTATATGAAGCAACCATAAGGTTATGCTGTGAAGGGAAAGAAGGAGCTGGTATGCAAGCTGAAAAAGTCCCTGTATGGTTTAAAAAAATCACCAAGGATGTGGTATCAAAAATTTGATACTTATATGCTGGGACTTGGCTTCACAAGAAGCAAAGAGGATCACTGTGTGTATTTTAAATTAATTGGTGATCATTTGACTTATTTGGTCTTGTATGTGGATGACATGTTGCTGATAGGAAACAACAAGGATATTATCCAGGATGTGAAAACTCAGTTGTCCTCTAAATTTTACATGAATGATCTCGGTGCTTCAAACTTCATTTTTGGAATGGAAATTAAAAGAGATCGAAAAAAGAGGAAAATCTGGTTAAATCAGAAAAAATATGTCCAGACAATATTGCAGAGATTTAATATGCAGGAATGTAAACTGGTCAAGGTTCCTATTCTTGTTGGTGTAAATATATCTGCGGATCAGTGTCCCAAGACACATGAAGAAGATGAGGACATGTCTCATGTTCCATATGCAAGTACAGTTGGCAGTTTGATGTATGTAATGGTCTTTACTAGACTGAACATTGCACATGTAGTGGGAGTTTTTTTTGCCTCGGGAAACGTGTCACGTATTTAGGTGGTTTTTCGGCACATGGTTTTTGACGATGGTTTTCTATTTCCGGTTAAGGAATTAGGGTTTTGGACTAATCAAGGTCATTGGGTTAGGGTTTTGGATGTTGTTGGCTCCTGTATGTATGTTTTATTGTAAACAATGTATCACATGAATGAATATAGAATATGTTGGTTTTCTCGGTTTGGGTTTCCAGGGGAAAAATCTCTGTGTAATGTTTATATTTTCTATTGTATCTTTTTTGTTCTTTTTTTGAATATTAATTTGCAATAGATATTGTACAAGGTTAGAATCTACATGTTGTTCGATCAAACATGGATGAAAAAAGGGTGGAAATTAAATGGCAAAGTTTGACAATCCTGGAGTTTTGTTTTGGGTTTGATATGGAAGTTGTTGTGTCTTGAACCTTGAGATTGCTTACAGTTAAAAATGTTTTCTTTGGAAATCGAGGATATATCATTTTTAAGAACGAATGTTATTTCATATAATTGAACAATCTCCATCTCATTTCTTGTTCATTATACCACTTTTCTCTCCTTACAAGCCCACCATTTTCCCAAATTCATTTTAATTATGTGTTTGTTATTTTGAATTTCATTCTAAGAGAAGTAATAAAAGGGAAAGGAAGTAGCTGGCATTTGGAATTTGGAAATGGAAATATCATTTTTAGGTAAGTTGTATCTATGTTTGCTTGAAGAGTATCCGCTGGTGGTTCCTGTCCATAATACCACTTTTCGCTCATTATAAACCCCTCACCTTCCCAATAACATTATCATTCCTTGTTCAATAGCAATTAATTATTGATTTGAGTAGTATGATGAATGGATTGATTGCATGTGTTTATGTTGTGAATGATAGAGACAACCTTTGATTTTATTTAGGTAGGGTTGATGCATGGACTGTCAAGAGTTTTCATAACTAATTGGAACATTGTTTCAGGATGAGTTTCTTCAGCAGGGACAATAATGGTAGAGGCAATAGAGGTAGAGGAAATTGGCAAAGAGGTCATAGAATACCTCGGTTTTCCATACATTTCGATGTCAATCCACAAGAATTGAATCATCTTTTTCAAGATGGGTTCTTCGACCTAGTTGGACATGGGCTCCTCCAGCCCCGACCTGAAAATCTAGGGTCCCTCTAAATTTTACTTGGATTCTTTGTTTGTTTCTCTTTGACTTGATTGGATTGGTATTGGTTTGCTTTGTTTCGAGGTTGGTTTGAGTTTATATTCTTTTCTTTTGTTTGTTTTGAATTTCATGAAATTTAGATGCCATTTCATTTTGCTTTCTACATAGTTTTGATGTTGATGGACGAGCTTCATAATTTGAGAGTTTGTTATTACCTCTTCCTTATTGAGTTTATCTGCTATGAGAATGGCTTGGTTGAAGACATGGATTAATAACAATGATTTTACAGGAAAAAAGCTTATTGCAACACATATTTTCTATGAAATTTGTTCACATTTGATCAAATTTGAATGAAGGAGAGATGAACATACAAATCTTAATTTAAACAAAAACATTAGTTTTTATCAATTGTTTACTTTCGTTTAAATTATAATTATGTTTTCGACTTTTTCTCATTGGCAAGTTTGACTATTTTGAATAATGGGTTCAATACTTCATCAAATAATATCTTGGTTGGTTTCTTATTTTCACAAAATCATTTGGTGGGTTTAATTAATTAAATTCTTTTGTCATTTTACATCTCATTTCAAAATAAAATAAAATAATTATCTATCATTTGTTTGATTTTGTGGAAACCCAAAATTAATATTTTTCTGCTCTCCATCAACTTGAAGCTTCTAGAATTTTAAGATAATATTTGAAAGGAAAATATAAACAATATTTTTTTACAACTTATAGTTAGCTTTTAGTTTAAATTCATTTTAATTTTATTGTTCTAGAATTTGTTTTATTCACAATTTGTAGGTTATTAATTTGGTTTCTTTTTGTTTCACAGGTTTCTATTATCAGTTATTTGGTATTGATCTAATCATGGTTTGATTTTATTATCTAAATACGTTCAAGATAATTGATCCAAAAATAACATTGGATTGCTGCAAATAATTTATGAGCAACAACATATAAGATTTGGAAATGCGTTCAAGAACAAACAAACAATTTTGCGGGATTGATTGCAGGCAAACCATGAGGAATCTGAAGAAACAGTTGAAAACCCATCTGCATAATGAACCCATTTAGCTTACTCGCGAGATTTTTCCCATCTGCAGAATGGACCCATTTAGCTTACTCGAGGAAAATTTCAGGTGGCAGAAATTATTAGTGACGCCCAGACTGTTCATTCATTGCATAAATATATGAGAAAGTTCAGAGCGTACAGGAGATCAAAAAAATTCAGAAGATGATTTTTATCCTTTCTTTTTTGTATATTATTTATTTTGTAAACTTTTTCTTTTCAAATGGAGTAACAAATGGTTGGAATTTTGGGAGAATGGACTAGTATTTTCGAAGAAGAATATGAAATTCTAGATCGCTTAATGACTTTTGTCCTGTGAGTAAAATGGTTTTGTTTTCATTATAATATCTTCATATTGTTTGAGTAATTAATTATGCATTGATTTAAATTAGTTTTAGTCTGTTTTATCAATACATGGTTAATTGCTATCATTTATGTATTAATTTTGTCAATCTTTAACAGTCTATTATCCCAATTATCTTGATCTTGGTGATTGTATTATTTTTTATACAAATATTGTATTATATTGAGTTTATTCATGTAATTCAGATTTGTAAAGATATAATTTTTCAATTGCGATTTTTCTTATTATCGATTAATCTATTATATCTTCACCGAGGATCATAATTTGAAAGTTGTTCTTTCTTCATTTTAAATAAGATTTAAATTGTCAGTTAAAGTGATTTTTATCTTGACACTGTCACAATCTTAGAATTATACAACCTTCTGCTATATATTTCTCTTAATAGACAGGTTGTTGGAGCAATGTTATACATGAAGGCACAACCAAAAGTTCTCTTTAAATACTGGTCATTCATAGGTTAATGATTTTATTTTTGTTTTGATTTATATTTTGTGAATGTAAATTAATATTTAAGCTTAAATACTTTGTTTATTTAAGTTAAAACATTATTATTTACATTCATTTATTTTCTTTTTTTTAGTTTCAAGGTTAAAATTATATTAGTAGTATGTTCTAGATCTATTTTACTTTTCCTAAGATTCAGTTCTCTTGTACAACCTTAGTTTACAAGGTTTCTCGTAAACCTTGCACTTGTTTATTTGTATATGTTGTATATAAAAGTGAGAATAGTGAATGTATATAGTAGATCTATGTTAATGCATATTTAGTTATTTTATTTTTGTAGTTTAGATTAGATCTCTTTATCAGCTGACAAAGTCGTTAAACCTGTCAGGGGTAGTTATTCCAAACGGATTGGGTTATTTAGACAACCTCGGACGGGACTATTCCCTTTTAGTTGACGGTGTGTCATAAACACCCACCAACGGGTATCTGAGTCCCTCCTCATGTATCATGTAACCAGAACTACCTGCCAACGATGGTTGGAAAGAGATTGTCCACCAGCCTGTTATTCATCATCACGGTTGGCCTACTGCTTATTTTCCATTACCCCCTCTGCCGCCACAAAAGAATCAAATTTCTCAAGCTGATCATGTTGTCTCACCCGTGTAGTCATCTCATGCTAGTAAGATATTAAAAACCGATGTCCCCAACCATGTGCAGGATAAAGGAAAAGGGGTGTCCACTGCCTCCAAATAATCCAAAGAGTCCTCTGAATTTGTGTCGTCTCGCCTTCATATTAAAGATGATTGTTCTCATGTTCTCAGCGCAATTCATCTTCAAGGTTCCAATTAGCCTAAGGTTTCCACAGAAAGATCAAAAGGGGACAACAACGAAAAGAGGCCAAATGCCTCTCACAGTAAATACAATTTTTGATGATGTTTAAATATTAATTTTTATGTTGAAGATAGTCCTTTCACTTTGATAATATTTCAGACAACAAGCATATATTTAGGCAATGTTTTTGGAAAGTATGGATATAATGATATTTTGGATATGGTCATATTATATTTTACTGATATTTAAATATTTGATTATAAAAATGAGCACACAAGTTACAAGGAGGATATTTGAATCAAATGATTGAGTCGCATATTTCATGTTTGATGACTATTACAAGGTAATAATTGGGAGTCACAAGAGGTCCCACTTATTTAGTTATTATTAATTAGACCCTTATTTATATATACTATTATTATGTGTCTCGACTATTTAGTTAAACTAATTTGGCTTAACTAAAGAAAGGTAGTTGAACTATCATAACTTATTGAGAAAGAATAAAAGCTCAATGAGATGAAGAGACAAGGGGAGAGAATAGAAGAAGAACTACAACCATAAGGTTTGCTCTATACTGGTGAGATATTTTCATTTTCATTCATTTTGATTTTACTAGAAGGCTTAATCCTCTTGATGACAATAGGGTCTTATTGAAGGCAACAAGATTCAAAAGCTGAATTACATATTTCAGCAGCTTGTTTTAAAGGTGTATGATTTATCTTTGGCAGTCTGTGTATTCTTGTTTTTTTTTAATTGAATTTCATGACTGATAAAGAATGTCTTGCAGATTCAAGTGACAACATTTTGTGGCAAGATAATCCAGATCTTTAGCTTCAGTTTTATTTTGTTGTCACAATATTTTTGTATGGTTCCAATCTAAGGCTTCTAAATCTGACTTTGGTCCCTACCGTTGTAGGGGTTTGTAAAGAGAACTCAGTTTTGTATCTCAGAATTAAATAAATATAAAAATCAGATTATTGTTTCAGTCTCACACATGTCTGGTTCATTATTTTTCTTTTATCTCCATCTCCATGTACACATTTGTGTAATTTTTGTACACATTCTTGTAACTTTGTTTAAGTTTATTTATTTTGCATTGTTATATATAACACATAAAAACCATCCTTGATCCTTTGTACTTAATACTTGTGGATTAAGCGATT
>SNQJ01S0048342.1:34498-51768 GCA_010110895.2 Picea sitchensis | reverse complement strand
AATCATGCGAGCATGATGACGAGGTGGCCCATACAGGCCTAAGAATAGGATCCTCCTCGTCTGTTGGCAAGGTAACACGATCAGGATCAACAAAAGAGTCTAGAACAACTTGATACGGAATATCCGCTGCCGATAGTGGAATATCCATGCTAGCATGCAAATGTCCTTCACCCTATGAAGTTGGAGAAGGTAGGGTCCATGGATCACTAAAATAGGAAGTGTGGAAAGGTATGGACCTCCCGGTTGACACAGGTCTATTGGACATGGTGAATCGATGTCAAGAAGTCGAAGGTACCCATGAGGGAAGAATACATTCTGATGCCAATATTCTCAGTTGTCGTCTGAGAATTGTCGATCATAGGGATCGACGGTCCAATATATGCATTATGACAAGATTACGCAAAGGATAACTGGTCGATATTCACGATCTCCCCTTGATGAGGAAAACAAGGTATACGGAAAACATATGATACGACATCGACCCTAACATAGGTCCAATTGCAACCTAGTAATAGATTATAATCAAGAGGTGCATCAAATACTTCTACTTCCACCTCTACCATCTTCCCACCTAACTGGATCGGAAAGGAGGGGAGAATACCATGAGGGCAGAAGGAATGACCGTCAAATGCAGTCAACATGTTCGACGAATTAGAAAGGGTTAGAGAGCTGAGAGATTTCCAACAGACCAGGGACATCACACAGGTGGCAACGCCTTCATCAATGACTGCTCGTTTGATAGTATACTTGGAATACTCCACGTGGATTTGGAAAGACACATGGTAGGGTAAGCGAGGCTACACATCTGTGACATCAAACTTGATGAGTTTCGAGCAACTAGTCTCTAGAGCTCCTAAGGTAGAGAGCAAGGCATTCCTCTGTGATGGACACATATGGAGTACCTCCAAAGACGACATCGCACAAGGTGTTTGGCCTAGATCCTCAATGATAGAGTAGTTCTGGGCGGCTCTAGCATTAGGATTGTGGGTAGAGCACTTAAGTAATCCTTTCAGAATAAAGGGTGGTGGCTCTGGTTTCTCAATCTATAGGTTCATCTCCGAAGGGGGAGGAGGATCTTCTAGGTTGGTACTAGATTTTGAAGAGTTATAATCTCAAGAACGGGTGACTACATCGATTTTTTCATTGACCATATTGATACAAACACGGTCACAATATTGAAACGATGGGTTTTGACTTCCACCGGGCGCATTTCCGGTGTTCAAAGAGCTCGAGGCTAAGTGCTAATTGTGTGGGAATGGATTCGTCAACATAGCGGGTGGTAGGTTTAAAAGTATTGCAACCTTCGCGAGTTTGGGGCATAAATGTGTAAGGTGGTCATCGGTACAAAGTTTACAAGGAAACTTCACCTTAAGTTTCTTTTTCTTTCCCTCTCCAGCGTTATCATTTTGATTCCTATTATTATCTTTGTCCTTGGGTTTATTATTATTCTTCCCACCCTTACGGTTATTTCAACCTTTCCTTTTATTCCCATCTGATTGTTGGTCACCAGTTGGATTCTTCGACGACTGCACGGAATGTACCTCCACTGATTGGGTGGGTTTGGAGGATACAGTTGAAGCTGGTCCTCCGGTAGACTTCCTTGCTGAGTCTATGGAATTTACATTGGTGGACTCCACAATTCCATCAGCACGAGGTCCAGGATTCTGTCTAGGATTGTGATTTGGCCGCGGTGCGTCTGGAAGAAGGTGATATAACATCCCAGAATGAGCATATATCAAATCGAGTTGCTGGGATCTAAAGATAACTTCTTCCTCGCTGAAGACCCCAGAAGTAGCAATGTCCTTTGAGATAGGAGCATGGAAATACGTTAGGAACCATTCTAGAAGAAAGGCATGGGGTATAGGAGTCTTAATCAACCGTTTCCGCCTATGCCATTCCTAGATATGGTTCGAGATGTGAGTGGCGGTACCCTGGCATAGAGTAGACAAAATTTTGAGGCCAACATCATAACAAATGGGTAGTTGAAAGTGGTTGAGAAAGGCTAGCACCAACTGATGAAATGACTCATATGTCCACCTAGGTAGCTCAATGTACCATTGTGATGCAACTCCAATGAGAGTGCACTTAAACAATCGTAATATAATAGAATCATGGTTCAGAGAATTCGATGAACACCAAAGGTGAAAAGTAGTGACGTGATCACCAGGGTCCTCGCCATTCTTGCCTTCAAAATTTGGAATGTCTGAAGTAAGTTTGGTAGGGACAGGGGGCCATGTGGGATCATGACTCACCAGGTCATTCATTAATTTAGACAAGTCTGGAAGATTAAGCATGGCCAGAAAGGGAATACGGGGTTGTGACACTTGACCCCATCCTCCCGTGAAAGATTGTGTGTTAGGAACTACATTCCATCCAGGGTTTTGGTGAGGACCAAAACCTTGTCCGGAATTGTAAGCCCCTCCTCTGGGATGATTCGTATAAGATGGATTGGGCATCATCCCAGTAAGAATGTTCTGATAAGGGTTATAAAAATTGCCCCCAGCCGGATTAGATCTGAGATGGGGGTTGTGAAAATTTCCCCCAACCGGATTGGATCCGGGTTGGGGGTTGCCCAAAGTGTAAGACTAACCTCCTCTAGATGGGAATCTAGAGGATTGAAGTCGATTCGTCATACCAAAATTATTGGTTGGACTCAATACTCATCCTTGTGGAACCACAAGTCTAAAAGGTGGATGTGTGTGTACCACACCTGATAACTCTATGTCTTTTAGAAGGAAAGAACTCAAAAACTGGTGGTAACTGTAACAATCGACGGGACCGACGAGGAAGCTGGTCCGAATCCATGATGAATTATGAATCTACAAAATAAAATATATCCTAAGGCCAACTAGTAGTCAAAGAACATACCAAAAATTCAAACAACCAATATGCATGTAAACGGGCTAAAGTGGCTGAGTGACCTCCCTCGCTAAAAAAGGTATGTCTTGTCCAAGAGGGACCTGAGACTCCCCGCTAAAGTTTGGACGTAACAAAATATGTTACAGGGGCTCCCTTGGGATTAACAACCAGTTGGTCAGATCCTCCCGGAGAGGTAATCCTTTATAAAGGTTGTGTGCTGTCCGACCCCTATCTGACCTAGGGTACAAGTAGGATTACCCCTGCAAGTAACTTATGAGATACCTAAGTCAAGAAACTAATAAACCACTGTATAACCGATGCACATGCGAGAAGTCGTAAGTTTGGATCACCGTATGTGTAGGGTAGAAAAGCTCGAAACCTTGAAAGAACCGCCTCTCACAGTGGTATGGGTACTAGCAAGATCCCCAAATACGAATAAATCCACAGAAATATCTTTGACGCTAGGTGAGTATCCAGGGGTTATCCCTTCAACTAACTTCACGCAACCTCGTGATTAACTCCGGTGTGAGCGGAGGCTCCTGATATTACCAATTATACAATGGACTTCTCAACTCCCTGTCTCAGACACATATGTTGATTTAATTGACTTGGAGAAGTTTACTCACAAAATCCTATTCCAAGGCACTAAATCCTAGACTAGTTTATGCACCCTAAAAAAATAAAATCGTGACTAATCAATTTTAGTTTAAAGCGTAAATTTTATTGGCCGTGATTACTCAAAAATGTATGGAAGCGAAACTCATGATGTTATGAATCTGCAAGAAAATGGATATGAATATAACACAAAGTCTATCTTTAACTTTTCAATGAATGATATGCTAATAAAAGCAGTGAAATTTTCAATTTCAACTCTGCAATTCAGAAGTAAAATGAAATCTTTCGCTAAATGAACTAAGCTAATGATAAAGGCTCAAAGACAAAAGTGTTAACCAATGAAAAATGCCTATTTTTTTGTATTTTCAATATATTAAAGAGAAAATGCATGGACTATAAAGCAACCTGATATATACATTCTACTGTGTATAAATGAAATAACTCAAGCAGAATACCAAGTAGCCAAGGAAACAACCCAGGGTTCAAGGACAACAAGGATGAAAAACAAAGAGAAAGACTACGCTAAAAAATTCAACTCCCAACAAGTTTCCTGCCAACCTAGAGAAACTCAACAGGTACTACAGAGGCCTAGGCTTGGGCAAAACTCTTTGTATACTAATGTAAATTTAGTGTATATACATCTCTTTTTTCCTTTTATTTTATCTTTAGCTTGCTTATCGTGTTTTCCCTTTGTTGGTAGATGTCAACAGAGTCTTCGGTCTACCTAGGATTCACAGACAGGGCCAGTCGTCATACATGGAACTTGGCTTCCGCCGCTTGGGTGGTTTACTCACCTAAGGGTCTGCTGGTATCATCAGGTGGCGCATGCCTAGGGCCATCCACGAATAACGTGGCCGAATATAGCGCCGTCATAGAACTTTTGCGCGATGCTATCTCACATGGTATTTTCTCTTTAGAAGTTCCCCTGGATTCCCAGTTAGTAGTATGTCAGTTGAACGACCGTTACCGCGTGCGTGATCCTACTTTACTCCATCGATTCCTATGGGTACGTCTTTTAGAACAAAAATTTGATTTTATTACATATTATCACATTCCTAGGAGTTCTAATCATGTATCCGATGCCTACGCTAAATATGTTTTAGATTGGCATTTGTCACATTAATAAAGCGAAGAAAACCATTAACTCAATGTACACATTGTAAGATATAAGTAAATCCGAAGATCCGTTTTACATATTTCAAAAATATGGTGTTTATATTACAAAAAATGGTGCTAAAACCCTCAAAATACATATACAACCGATATACATATCCCAAGACATATAGGCCCGTGGTGCTGGATGTGCATCATGATAGCAAACCACGACGTTTGTGAGACGTCGGAAGAGTCATACCCATGCTCTAGGTACACCAACCACCTGTCGCTGCATGGCTTCAGGTAGATTCTCTACCTGAACCATAGGAATCCTCTATGTCAAACGAGACATGTTACCCTGCATGTTCTATAGGATCCTCTCCACTTCTCCTCCCACTGCCTCATCTCCCCGGTTCCTTCATCTATGTCAAAGGAATCCCTTTGGACGTCGTGGACCCACGTCTGCGATTACAAAACTTCATGAGTTTGTAAATACAATTATTGCTAATGATGCCAAAACTTACCATAACACTAAATACATATTATATATAGTTAAGCATAGTTAGTAAATTGTTGATTTAATGTAGTTCCAAGAACCAAAACATTGAAATGACAAAACTCCAAACCCAAATTCCAAAATCCAATAGATTCCAAAAACCTTAACCAACACAACTTGAACCTGAATCCTTTAAACATATGTTCCATACAATAATCCACAAACTAAGAGATATTCTTACAAATTTTTTGCAAGGAGAGAAACGTTTCTCCAGCCAGTGATACTCAATTCTAGCTCAAATTTCATTATTACACCTCCTTGGTGATATAACTCAACCTAACATTCATAGGACATAGCTCAATTTTCATTATTACATCTCCCTGGTGATATACCTCAACCTAACATTCAAAGGAAATAGCTCAAATTTCATTATTACACCTCCTTGGTGATATACCTCAACCTAACATTCAAAGGACATAGCTCAAATTTCATTATTACACCTTGTTGGTGATATACCTCAACCTAAAATTCAAAGGATGGATCTGTTAGAACCAGAAGTCACCTCTGGATTGAGACAAAGGTAAGCCCAGTACCCATCAGTTTGTATGTCACAATGAATAAATTTAAGGGTGGTCTAATGGACACAGTCTCAAGATTATATCGTTCTAACTCTGAAAACTGGGTTGGCACGCATAGGCAAGTGAGGTCTTGTTCTAAATTTAGTCAGTAAATTGAAGTATGGTGGTGAGTAGAGGGAAGAATTTGAGGAGAATGAAATGGTCTGTTGTGGACATCCGATCTTCTAGAAGCCTAAGGAGGAAAATCTTCAAATACAAGATCCTCTTGAATTCATAATTTCAAGAAACTGAAACTGCTATGACAGTACTGCAATCAAACATACATTACAATACATTCACAACGACCTGACTGGATCATCAATGCTCGAGCTCTCAACATCAGAGGAAAAAGAGAACACAAGAAACTGGTTAAAACTGGTTGTAATGTCACTGTGATCAAACCTCCATCACAAAAACACAACTACCCTCGACTGGATCCTCCATGCCCGAGTGTTTTAACGCAACAGTTACACAAAGATGAAAGGAAACTGACTTTCATTAAACAAGAAGTCTCAAATACATATCATAACCAAAGAACTAGAGGATTTTCTAAAACTTTATAAATCGAGAGCTTATCTCAATCATCGACACTTACAAAATATAAAACATGAGTATATATACTCAGAACTGCTAATGTCCCCGAGAGACGCAATTGGACCCCTGCATTCAAAGATTTTTGTTTCTTCTCCTTATGTTAGACTACACATGCTTTCCTTTGTCAGACTCAAATCTAAGACAATATGGGTTTTGCAGGAAAATTTCATGACAGGGTGACCTTGGGATGACAACCCACCTCCACGACCGGTGATTCCATGCTTCCTATTTATGGTTGAAATGAGGTTTCAACCACCTTCTTTGGCTTCATTAACTTCCCTTATTGGGATTGGGACGAGGCCATAAGTCCATAAATTCTCTTAGGCGACGCTCCTGACTTGCTGAGTTAAACTTGGCACCTTGAAACCATGTTTGCTTCCTCTGCTATTAATACAAACACTCTCGACCCCTTTGGCATGGATATTTTCAACCACCCCATGTGACTGCAAGCCGTGACCTCACGCTTGTCCCACATGATGTTTCAGAGTTTCTCATTTCAGGATTTTTCAACCCATCTTGGCTTCAATATCGTGATGCCCGAAATCGCGAAACGGTCGCTAAGATCGGTGGTCAGACTCGCTTCAAACTAGATGACCACGATCGTTCCCTTGATAATAAAAAATGTCGACTATGCGACCTGTGATAGCCCCTTTTCCCAAACTTGCTTCCTTTGTGACCCGACACTAGGACCGTGGGACCAATTTCTAGGAGCTTTCGCGATTTCGCATTTTGAGAGAAATAGATGCTGCTCCTGGGAAACCTCCGATTCACAAAATCACGAAATCGTTATTTCGCATTTCGGGGCTTCGGGCTATGGGTGCACTTGGCGATGATAACCTCGAACTCTCGATTCCTGAAATCGCCGAAGTCAAAACAATGACCCTCTGCTTCTCACAAACGGATGACCTAGATCTTCCCCTTAACGAATACAGATTTCATGATCCTTGATGCATAATCTCTCAACATTTGAAATCTTGATTCCCACGCTCGCTTGATTCCATATAAGACCTCTCTCAGTGTTGTGACTTGTAATAATGAAGACTTGGACGACACAACTAGGACTTGGGAAAAAACAAAGACTCGGTAATAGAGGAGAAAAGAGAATAATCGACCATAGGGGGAAGAGAAAAGCTCAGGGCCGATATCTCTCAGGAAAACTTTGACAAGGAAAACTAGTTGACCAAAGGATGAAAGCAGACAACAAACGAAAATATACACCGAGAGGATAAATCTATGACCGGGTCTGCACAAAATAGGGGAAAAGACGGGAAAAATCACAAACCTAGGCCAAAATCACCATCCACCAGAACATGACAAGCTTAATTTCTAACAAGATTAAATTTAAGTTTAGGCATACAAATAATTAGAGTGTGGGTCCTTTTATATCCTCAAACATCGTTTTCAATCCATTTCATTTGATGTTGGGACATGTGGAACCTTAATGTGGCTATATGTGCCTCCATTTGATTGATAAGAGATATTAAGGTGTTGGTTGATAATACATACCACCTCTTTTCCTAGGCATCCCAATTTTTAATGAAGTTTCTTCATTTGCTAGCGCATCTTCTTTGCGGTTGTGCTCTTGAAGGACCTCATATTTTTTTTTTTTGTGAAAATTGTTCACTTCCTTCTAAGAATGAGAAATAATGGAGGTTGTCTTCTTGCTATCAAAAGTGGGATATTTTGACTGATTAATTTAATAATTGTGCTAGAGTTACCAATAAAAGTCAAAGTCTTGATTCTAGTTTCAAATAATATTCATAGGCCCTGAAGTAGTACACAAGCTTCAACTCCATTATTCATAGATTCACCTAAACCCCATACAAAATCTATTTCCAATTTCCCCTGGGATCTAAAATAATTCTCCCCTCCACCCCAACCTAACATCCATTTGTGTTTGCATAATATAATAAACTCTATATATACTAATATAAAAATTAGAAACTAATGTTAAAGGTGTAAAGCCATCTCGATAATTTGATTTTTTTTTCCTATTTCAAAATTCCCTAATTAATTTATTATTTATATAATCATTAAAGAAGAAGCATGCATATTTCTAGGTGTTTACTGCATTTGTGTGTTGAGTTAGAAGCATGAATGGAATCCATGATATATTTTTTACATTTTCTTAGTTTATTGTCATTATCAGTATTGTGTTCAAATTCATTTCCTGGTTTATTGTCAATATCAATATTGTGTCCAAATTGCTTCAAATTGGATAAGGCAAAGTCCTTGTCCTTACATAAGGATATATGTTGTATATATTCATCAATGGATTCAATGTCATTAGCATTGCTTCTTTATGTTGTAAGCATTCTTAATTATTATGAAAATGGCAGAAAACAAGTTCCACTATATAATTGCATAAGCAAATTAAACCAAGTTGAACCACATTTATACTTATTATACTGCCTTATGTAGTAGATTGGTTTTTTAACTGTTATATTGATCTTTGTTGACTTAAAATTTATGTGTGAAACCTAATGTCTAACATTTGGAATAATTTTTTTGTTCATATATAAAATAATAGATTTCTTAACATTTAATAGGTTGATAACTTTGAAGCTTAATTGGAACCTTCACATGATAATTTCTGTCTGGTTGATATTTTCGAGATGGTAAAATTAATGTTCTGTATTGCTTCCTGAAATCAATTTGACATAGAGATGAGGGCTTAGCTCGACAAAAATCTCATACATCTAGCCCAAATCCATAGTATTTCGCACATAAATCGTCACAGTCTCTTTCCCTCTCCTCATTGGGGTGCCATACCCCTCATCATTTTGTCAACAAAGGGAACCATCTTACGGCTTATAAATTCACAACCATCGAATCATTCCCCAAGGATGCAGAGGCCAGAGCATATCATACAGACGTAGGCTTGTCCCTAAGTAGGCACAGAGCTAACCGAGGAACTGTAGGTCAAAGATGACACACGAAGTACATGTACATCACACTTCCTGATAACGTGCAAGGAATGAGTCTGGTAGTTGGTGCAAATCCAGGTGCAAAGTCTAACACTGATACGATATTTGGCTTTCTCAAAGTCTACCTCTGATACAATGTCTACCAGAGGTAGTATAAGCAACTTTGTTGCCCTTGTTAATTAATATGATTTATAGCATAAGAATATATATTTGTGTGTGTAATTCAATTCATTACATAATTGTAAATCAATTTTACWWTTTKTATTTTAATTAGAAAATGATTTCATATTTTATATTCTTAACATGGAGTTGACACATGGTATTTTAAAATAATATTGATAACAAAAATATTTCAATGGCTTCCATAAATAAAATATTTCAATATCCATTTAARTAAAATACTTGTATATCAACTCTCTCTATATAGAAAGGGAAATAGATAGAGTAATTGAAAGTTAAAAAAAATACGATTTTGTTAATAGGTTCTTTAATATTATGGACTTGACATGGCATTTACATAAATAATTTCAATGTGGGCCATGAATAAGATCTAACTTGCTCACTCAATAAAGAGAAATTATAAGCCCTATGTTATCCCATGTATAACACCTATCCAGATTCATGCACCCATATTAAGATATGTATATTCTCATTTATCACAAGCACATCTTGAATTTTCTCTGGTACCCCAGTCAATGATCCAATTTCAAATAAGTCGAAGATGAAGGATTGCATAACCAAAAGTAATATACTTAAAGGGTTAATCTTTTTTTTGTCTTATTTTCCCTTTTTCAATATTAGAATATATCGTAGGGAAATGGGTACTTAAAATTCTCCCCTCCTTTAATTGTTGATGTCCTCAATAGCCTTGACCTTCTTTACATCAAAATTAAGTATGATGTCTTTTTTTTTTTTTTAAATTAAATACTTTTTAAAAATAAAACGTTCAAACCTCCTTTCTTTTCTCAAAATGTAGAAACATTTTTTCAATTTGATAGAAAAACCAACATTAATAAATTACTATATTGTTTAATGAAATTAAAAAATAACATAATGTTTTTGTTTTTAAATCTAAAAAACAACTTTGTATTACTAGATATAAACAAGAAAAATACAGACAACTCGGGGAGGGCTTACCAAAACATAAAATAGAACCCTCAATCGAGAAAATATATCCCAAAGAATTTCCAGTTTAAATTTTAAGTCCAGAATTCAAGACAGAGCTTCAACCATTCATCAAATTAGATAAATCTATATTCATGTAAGCCAATAACTTATCATTTTATTTTCTTCATATCTGAACATATATACTTAAACAAAAAGAAACCAAACAAGCACATAAATCTAGACCCTAATTTCTCTAGTGTCATGTGATGTCGCTCCAGCTAGGCGATTGCCCCAAACTTGCTTGCCTCCCCCTCATCTGTTATCAGGATATAACAATATCTTGAGCCAGGAGGGCTTGATTACCTTGGAGTGATCTGGGTCTTCTCATTCTTCTACTTGTCTAACGTAACTCCGAACTTGATGTGCCCAAATTGAGACCTGCAAAAGAGCTTAAACTTCCCCTCCAACATTTTAACCGCTTGCAAGGTAGCATCCTTCCTGAATTTATCCACTGCTTGGGAGACCACGACCTTAACTAAATAATATGTCTCTACCAACTTGAAATACTTCATTTCCCAAGTCCTGGAAAACTATGGGTCGTCCACCCACCCCTTAACTTATTGGACTATCCCTTCTTCTGATATGTTATGTTATTGAATTCGAATTGCTTCCTCTATCTCCGCAACCATTTTCTTTTCCTTGTCTAGGAACACATATTTAAATTTGGACTCGGGCATCCAGGCAATCCTGGAAACCCTGGAAACCCTGGAATGATTGATATGGACTTGGGAGAAAGACACATCCCTCTTCTTTCCCTTCTACCTACTTCCTCATGTTCGTCACCTTTCCATCTTACTGTTCCTGATTTCCTCAAGGTCTTCACTGACCGGCCATCCACTACCTTCCAACACTTCTTCTTGTATGAATTTCGACAATGATTCTACCCCATAATTTTATGCACCCACCAATTCAAAACACACTACACCTTCCACTGAAACTGTTTTTCGCCATGACTCTACAGAGTTCCCTCCCGATATTTGTTTTGAGGTAGAGATCCACAAAACTTTCTTAACGACCTTCTGCTCCCAAACACAGCCGAGGGTCATGTGAATTTCAAGATCACTCCTCTTCCTTAAATGCTCGACGTCAAGAAATTTTACTAAATTCAACTTGCTACAATGGCTTCTCACCATGCACTAACCATTCACATCATCACTCATAGCCTTAATCCTTTTCATAACTGCTTCCGAGTGTATCAGATCAATCTCTGCCTCTGTCAAGGTACTCCCACGAACTCACACATATCGGTTGTTCATTTTGATTGGATCACACATAAACTGGCTATGTATGCACCTCCTCTCCTAATAATGGCCACTTCCCTTGGCACCTTGATGTATTACAACCATAATTTCTTTTGTAACCAATTGTCTATGCCACTTCACCACTTGTCCTACACTTTCCATCATATTTTTGGGTTGGTGCTGATGACATAAGACTCGTCAGTCCTTCCCTGAATGCTTTGTCCTATAAGAGCTTGGTTTTGGTGCCCACCCTATTCTCTTGTCCTTCTTTGTGATGTTCCATGTGTCCATGTTGTCCTGTCGAGCCTCCAGGTGGTTGTCTTTTTCCAGTGTCTTTCCTCGACGTGTGGCACCCCATCCGGGGGACTGATGTCCTTGTTGTTGAGTTTCATGGATTCTTGATAGATAATCTATATGGTGGGGTCCTCATCAGTCCATGTTATGAGTTGATTTGGCTGCGAGACTCCTAAGTTGGACAAATATTCTGCCATCGAGTTCACACTTCTCTTCATTTGAAAAATAATAATCACACGAAAACTTGTGATGATCCCAACTACATGGGTCCATCCGTAAGAGAGTATCCAGTTCTTTGATAGTTTCTCTAGGTTAGAACCAACTATTAGTTTTTTGAGGGTCGATATTATCAAGAGAGAATATCCTTCTGCTATGAGAGACTTGATTCCCTTATTTCTTGCCATTTTTAGACCT
This sequence comes from Picea sitchensis, assembly GCA_010110895.2. Classification (NCBI taxonomy): domain Eukaryota; kingdom Viridiplantae; phylum Streptophyta; class Pinopsida; order Pinales; family Pinaceae; genus Picea; species Picea sitchensis. Next base: position 39,449 of record SNQJ01S0048342.1, on the reverse strand, counting down.
CTAAGAAGGCCTTCTAGCTCTGCCCCATTCTTGGTATTGAGACCCATTTTACTGGAGAACATAGTTAATATCATTCCTTCTGAGTCTCTAAGAACTTCCCCTGCCACGAACCGACCTGGGTTGTCCTTCGATGTTCCATGAAAATTCAATTTAATTGAACCGACCAGAGGAGGAGTTGATATTTGAGTGGATCAATTTCTAAGCTACCTGAGGACTTTGGTCGCTTGATGGTATGACTGAAAAAATCTCCAATTCTAGAATATGAATTCATCCTCCACAATTAAGAATCCATATTATTTAGTCTAGGTGCATGAAGTGATGGATTTCTGGACATTTGCATGAATTTATTTCCATACCTAGGCCATCGAGAATTGTTGATGCTTAAAAATCCCTCTATTTTGTTCCTTCCACAAGTTCCACATAACATTTCCTGGGAAAATATCCCAAGATATATTTTATATAGAGTTGGATAAAGGATTTGGTGGTCAGTCTATGATTGTTCTAGACGTATCATTTTGAATTCTTCCTGAACGTCGAAAAATTTATGCACTGTTATCCCATAAGGTAGCTCCCTCGCTACAATTACAGAGAAGATGGTTCATGGTTTCCTCGGCCTGTCTACATATCATACAGATGGAGGGACATCAGAATCCCCTCCTACTTAGTTTATCCCAGGTTTGGACTTTTCATTTCAACGCTAGGCATAAAAAGGTCAAAATGTTTGGCCAAAGGCCAGGTTGCCAGATGCATTTCCAGTCCCTATTCCTCTCTATTTTTGCCAGTCATCGCCATAAGGTATTCTTCCTTAACTTTAAAAGTTCCTTCTCCTTTGTTTCCCCATATTAGTATGTTTATCCCTCTTCTCACTTTGATTTTCCAAATATGCAACTCCTCTTCCAACTCCTTTTTCACTTCATTGTCCCAGGTTATAAGCCAATCCTACAACTTTTTACAAATTTTCTCATATTCCTCATCTGAAGCTCCCCTCTCCTTCCAATAATGGTGGACATGGGTCCAACCTAACTCTATCATCACTGTATTAATATGAACAAATCCTTATTTTCCTTCCATGGTGGGTAGTTGTTCCCATGCATTGTACCAAAATAACATCCACTTACCATTATGAACCTCCCAAAAGCTTTGTTTTTGGACTATCTCTTTGTTTTTCCAAGCATTGTTCCATATGAGAGAGAATGGCCTGGTGCCCTCCATTCTGATTAAGTCCTAGTGTTCCACATATGGGGCATACTTTTCCTTCCATAATTTGTCCCACACGGCTTCAGGGATTTTGACCTGTCTCCACAAAATTTTTACTGGTAAGGCTTGCCCTATGAAATGAGGGTCTTTGATTCCCACTCGTCCATGGGATTTTGGTCTTCACAGCTTGTCCCATGCTACCAAAGCCCAATTTTTTTCTTTTGTTTCCCCACTCCCAAGGAGGGTTCGTTGAATATTTCATATCTTTTTCAATGTCCCTTTGGGGGCAACCAAGATTGAAAAGAGATAGATATTCATAGAGCTTAGAAAATATTTGATTAACGGGATTCACCCTTAGAGGGTGAGGAAGGAATGGGTCCAACTAGAAATATTTTCTTCTAACTCCACCATCAAATCTTGACAAGAGGTATTCCAAATGGATTTGTCCAGGAATGGGGCTCCAAGGTACTTGGAAGGAAGATGAGCCCTTTGGAAGCCTAGAATCAAAGCTATATTTCTTTGGATTTCCATCAAGGTATTAAAGAATTTGTTTTTGGGATTTTGATAGATGTATCATTGTACCTTATTCCTTTTTGTAAGTATATATCAAGTGTTTGATAGCTTTAGACTCTMTAAATATGGGAATTCCCATGAGGAGGTTATAATCCACGATTTGGAGGTGAGTAGCAGGTTCAAAATCTAGTTGATTTTTTAATCATTTTATCTTTCCTTATGACAGAGCCTTTTGGATGAGCCTTCACAGACCCTCTACCAATATTATGTACAATTAGGGGGATAGAAGGTCACCTTGTCTGAGCCCTCATAAGGGGTTGAAGGTCTTTGAGAGAGATCCATTTAACATAATATAAGAGAAGGAAGAAGAGATCGAAATTTTACCCACTGGATCCATTCTTATGCGAATCCAGAAGCCTCCAATGTTTTTTGAAGGAAATTCCAACTTATTCAATCATAATCTTTCGACATATCCAATTTTATTAGCATGCCAGGATTCTTAGAAGTTTGCAATGAATGAATAGTTTCATGGGATACTATTATATCATCTAGGATCTGTAACCCTTCCACAAAGTCCCCTTGCTCCATAGAAATGATACTTTTAAGCAAGGGTTTGAGTATGTTAGCTATTAGTTTGGATATTTTCTTATATATCAAATTGCACAGAGATATTGGTCTAAATGTTTTTGTTATGTTCACTTATTTTTCCTTGGGTATCATGCTATAAAAGTAGCATTGAAAGCTTGAAGAATGGACTTGGAGGATCTCGATTCTTCCACTACCTCCCAAAAGTATTTCCCCAATATTTTCCATCATTTTTGAAAAAAGTATGTAGTGAACCCGTCAGGTCTAGGAGCTTTTCTGAAGGACATCTCCTTCATTTTCCTTTCCACTTCTTCCAAGGTTGTTAGTCTCATGAGGAATTGGTTCTATTTGTGGGAGAATATCTTGGGGATGCATCCCATGAACTTTTGAATGGTCCTTTCTCTGTTGATGTCTGTTTTTGCTAGCATATGTTGGAAGTGGTGCACCAATTCATTTTCTATTTCCTNTAGTCTCATGAGGAATTGGTTCTATTTGTGGGAGAATATCTTGGGGATGCATCCCATGAACTTTTGAATGGTCCTTTCTCTGTTGATGTCTGTTTTTGCTAGCATATGTTGGAAGTGGTGCACCAATTCATTTTCTATTTCCTCATTTGTTTCTACTTTTTCTCCCAAGGTTGTAGTTAAGCAGGAGATCCTATTATGATTCCTTCTTTGCGTAAGAGAGTTATGGAAGAACTTTGTATTTATATACCCCTATTTTAACCATCTTACACTCGATTTTTGTTTCCATAGGATTTCTTCTTGCTTATGTATTTTATTCAGTTCTAATCTAAGTTGATCTTCCATGTTCCTTGCCTCTTCCGTTTGATCTCTTTTTATCACTTTAGATTGGATGGAAGCCATCTCTGATTCCATTATTTTCTTCTCTTCAAAAATATTTCCAAAATCCTCCTTATTCCATATCTTGATTCTCAACTTGGTGTGTTTGATCCTTTGTTGAAATTGGTACATTTTGTTGCCATATATATATAGTTTTTCGGACCACCAAGTTTCTATGTTCTGCATAAAATCCGGATGATCCATCCAAAATTTCTAGAAGTATAATGTTTTTGGTCTTAGGATCAGTTTTCCTTCACATGAAAGAAGTATCGGGGAATGGTAAGATCCATAGAAGGTAGAACATCCACCTAAATACCCTGTTGACCTTGAAACATTGTCTCATAGGTTAAGAATATGACTAATATTACTGTTACTTATTTGTTTTCCCTTCTTTTTTTACTCCAGGTGAAGAAGCCACTACTAGTTCAGATATCTATTCATATGAACTTCTCANAAATACCCTGTTGACCTTGAAACATTGTCTCATAGGTTAAGAATATGACTAATATTACTGTTACTTATTTGTTTTCCCTTCTTTTTTTACTCCAGGTGAAGAAGCCACTACTAGTTCAGATATCTATTCATATGAACTTCTCAATCCATTCTTTAAATTATTTGCTATCTCCATCCAATCTTATGACACCTCCTTTTTTCTCTAAAACGATTTTATCATATTGAATTCACCACCTATAACCCATATTTGTTCATGAAACATAGACCCTAAGAAGTTTAGGGATTCTAAGAATCCTCTCTTTAGATGAGGTGTTAACAATCCATACACATTATAGATTAAGCCTTCATGTTTAGTATATATCTGAAATAATTGAAGCATTATGATTCTTGGGAGATTGGAGTGAAGATCTGTTTTCCATTTCATATGTTCCCACATGATAGCCAACCCTCCTAAAGCTCCTTCCACTGCTAACACTTGTAATTCACAATCTTTCCACACTTTCTTGGAAATTTTAACCATTGTATCCTTATCAACATTAGTTTCTTGAAGCATAACTACCTCTTCTCTTTCGTACGTAATTATCATTTTTATCATTCTATGTTTTGATGGGGCATTCAGTCCTCTCACATTCCATGACATGAGATTCAAAATATCACTTTTGTTGGGGTTGGAAAAATCTTTCTGGAAGTCCTAGAATTTTCATTGAGTCCACTAATTGAGCTCTTGTTTACTCTATTAATTGTCTATATGGTTTTCATCCCCATTTATTTTCTTCACAATGAGTTTTTTTAGGATTTTAAGGGGGTTTGTCTTTACCCACATACTTCCTGATGCTGCCATGAACTTCCTCCTTTCCTTTATTTTCTTATATTTCACTTTGTGAATTTCTTAGTTGACCTATTGTCATGTCAATGATTTCTTGTTCTCAGTGTCCTTTCCTCAAGGATTTGATATTTGTTTCAACCTTCTCCAGATCCATTGCCTAGGTCACGTCGTCTTGAGTTTTCTCCCCTTGCTCTAATTCTTGTTCTTCCAAATCTTGCATTTCATATTCCCCGTATTTAGTCTCCTCTAGTTGTGACTTTGGATTTGGTTTCCTTCGCTTCTCCACTGTAGGGGCCGAATAGATTTAACGTCAAATAATTACACAAATTGAAACAATATTGATTTCAGAAAATTCACATATTTCTTTTAATTGAGAAAAACAGTAAAATTCAAGTATTCATTTAATTGAGCACATTCGCATATAAATTTATCAACAATAATAAAATTTTATAGCAAAATAAAACAAATATACAATTTAAATTACCTGGTTCTGATGCTAATTCGCCTTGTTGCCTTGTTGTTGCCTTCCTTCCTG
>SNQJ01S0048342.1:8947-22404 GCA_010110895.2 Picea sitchensis | reverse complement strand
TAAGCCATACTTTTACAACTCAACATGGATATTTCTTCGATTCTGGATGGACCGCTTCAGCCCAGAGAAAGAAGACTTCACAATGGCTCCAGTATGGATTAGGCTATACTCCATGCTGCAGGAATTCTGGTTGGAGGAAATCCTAATGGGTATCGAAAATACTGTGGAACGATATGTTAAATACTCGTAAGCCACAAAGCAAAGAAAATACACCTCCTACACTTGGATCTGTGTCTACATGGACATTTCAAAATATTTACCGAGCTCAGTAACCCTAGAATATCAAGATGAAGATTGGAATCAAACAATGGACTATGAGCATATTCCCTTCCACTGCAAGAAGTGTCACGAGCATGGCCACCTCTTTCAGGACTTTCCCTTGAATGACTAGATCCCCAAAGATGCAAAGGGGAAGAAAAAGGATGGCTTCACCACAGTCACAGGTAGGAAACGACACCCACCTAGAAAGCAGAATCAAGACAACACTCCGAAAATACCCACTAAGAACTCTTATAACATTCTTAATCAACTTCCTAGGGAAGAAGAGGTAGGATAATCGCACAAAAAAGACATCCATGAGAAAGAAAAAGGCAAAGCCACACACCAAACTGAAAAAGGCAAAGACAACCACCAAGGGGATAAGCCGAAAGAAAGTGGGGACACTCTCATGCTGTTGGATGAGAAATATATGACAGGCATAGATCTCAAAAAAATGGAGGAAGCCTTCAACTCAAAGGATATGCACATTATCCCAGTGGAACAACTCAGAAAGTTTCACAAAGTATTCATTGACTCCACCACAGGCTCTACCTCGCGACTAGGGATATCCTTAGACCCAAATACTGAGACAAAATGAACCTCCCGAGAAAATAAAAGATGGGGACGCAAATCATCCCAACAACTCATCAAGGAAGTAGGTAACTTTATTCTCAACTCGGGCCAGATTCAAAGGCTCACAGAGGGATACCTCCATCCACCACCCAACTCATCATGATGAAGATGATAACATGGAATATCAGAGGGCTCAATGGAATATCCAAGGAGAAGACTCTTTGAGACTGTATACGTGTTGAGAATCCGAACATTCTCCCTTTGCAGGAGACACAATGTGTTGGTGAAGAAGTGGTTGACATATTTCAACGCTGTTGGAGAGGCTGTGACTCCCTTCACACTAACTCCAATGGAGCACCAGATGGTATGGCGATCTTATGGAATCCAACAACAATCATCATAAATAGACCCTTTTCCACAGTGGGTATGATTACAAATCACTTCAAATTCATAGGATCTACCAAAGTAGGCGAGATAAAAAAATGCTTATGGACCTCAGAGCACCCAAGACAAAGAGGTTTTTATTGAAGTGAATAACCACTATCAAATCACTTCCAAGCTTTCCCAACTGGTTTCTAGGAGGTGATTTCAACATCATCCTCACGTTGGAGGAAAAGACAGGAGGCACCAAGAGGCTTGATCACGACAACGGTAAGTTTCAATCCCTCATAGACCATCTGGATCTAGTAGATATAGAAACTAGGAATGACATTTTCACCTGGTCCAACTGAAGATCTGGACATCAACATGTAGCTCGCTGGCTAGACCGCTTCCTCATTTCAGAATCTCTGTTGTTGGAAGATCCTACCATTGAGGCCAACATCCTACCGAAAACAGGCTCGAGCCACTGGCCCATTTCGCTCTGTCTTGATGTCGGGGTGATGCCCAAACTCAAGCCCTTCATATTTGATAAATTCTGGCTCTCCCACCCAGACTTCCATTAGCTCTCAAATTCTTGGTGGAAGTAAGCAGAAATAGAACATGGCACCTACATGTACAAATTCCAATAGTGGCTCAAAAAATTTAAGTCACAACTAAAGTGTTAGAATACAATTGTCTTTGGGAACATCCTGCAAAGAATGCAAGAAACCGAGCAATTCCTGGAAACCTTGCAAAATACCTTCATAATGGGGGACATAATGAAAACCTTAATGAAGGAAGATGAGGAGCTCAAGGCAGAATTGGAAGAGAGAAAGGAGCAGGAGGAAATACTCTAGATAGAGAAATCCACGGTACAATGGCTCAAAGAAGGCAAAAAGAACACCAAATTATTTCACCGATCCATGGTGCATCGTAGATACATCAACAAAATAACTCAACTGGAGGATGCTCAGGGTAATCCCATCAGGGGCCATAACATAATAGAAGAAGAACTGACCAGCTACTACAAATACCTCCTAACAAATCCCAACTATGATAGAATGACATCAATCTACAAAATCACCAAGACCATACCCTCCCTAATCACTCAGGAACATAATCAAGCCCTGACGAGACCCATCACTCAAGAGGAGGTGGATAAAGATGTCAATAAAATTCCCCTAGGTAAATATCTCGGTCTAGATGGATTCACGATGAACTTCTTCCACTATTGTTGGCCAATGATTAGAGAAGAATTCTAGTAGGTGGTGGAGGAATCTATCTCCTCGGGACAAGTCCTCTTGGCCTTCAATTCCACCTTCCTCACACTCATCCTGAAGGAGGAAAGGGTCACGCATCCCAAACAATACAAACTGATATCTCTCAGTAATTTCATTTACAAAATTATCACTAAGATCATAGCCATGCGTCTCAAGACAATTCTTCCTTTCATTATCTACAAAGAACAGGTGGGCTACATGGAAGGTAGGAAAATCATGGACAACATTATCCTAGCTCACGAGGTCATCCACTCACTGAAAACAACTAAGATTCCAGGTATGCTCATCAAACTCGACCTCTCTAAAGATTTTGATAGAATCTGTTGGCAATACATGCGCTCCATCCTCGAAGCCTTTGGATTTGACAACCACTGGGTAGCCTGGATCATGAGACTCAATTCCTCATCCTTTTTCTCTATCCTTGTTAATGCAGTGCCTTCCCAGCCTTTCTCTCCCACTAGAGGAATCTAATAAGGGGACCCCCTCTCCCCCTTCCTATTTGTCATAATGGCGGAGGGTCTGGGATGTTATCTCAATGCCTCGGTAATGGAAGGCTCCCTTAAAGGCCTACCCGTATACAATATTTATCCAACCCCCTCTCACAACCAGTTTGTTGATGATACTCTTCTATTGAACACTTTGACTTCCTAGGAATCCAATAAGCTCAATTGCATCCTCACAAAATTTATTGACGCTTCAGAAATGGCCTTTAACCTTGAAAAATCAAAGCTCTACTTCTTAAATACCCCAGTGGCTATCCAAAATCATATCTCTCATCTCCTAGGCATCCCTAAGAGATCCCTTCCATACAATTATCTAGGCGTTCCACTCACAGGAGTGGTTGCTCTTAATATCTCTTGGGACAGGCTACTACTCTCCATCTCCAACAAACTCAACAACTAGACCTTCATATATCTTAATCTTCCAATTAGGCTGGTGCTTCTAAAATCTGTTCTTCAAGCCTTTACAACCTACCTCTTTACCGCCTTAGCAACTCCCCAATCCGTGATCTGAGCCATTAGGAACATCCATCGCTGCTTCTTGTGGCATGGGAATCACCCAAACAAAAAGTGGGCTCTAGTAGGTTGGGACACGATATGCAAGCCTAAGTCTCTGGCTCAATCAAGTCATGGGGGAAAAACTGTGGTGGCTTTGGTTCAATCACCCCATAAAACTCTGGGAAAAAATATGGAAAATGAAATATGCTCCCAACACCAGAGAAGATCAGCTAATCAGATTCAACGATTAGATTCAGGGATCCAATATATGGAACACAACTTGGAACAACCGAATGCTTATTCAGAAGCATGCTTTCTGGGAGATCCGAAATGGTGAACACTCTCTATTCTGGCAAGACTCTTGGAAACAACAACCACCTTTAGCCACTCTTGAGGAACTCATCCTCCTACGTCAACAAATGTAGTTCGGGGAATTCCAGTTGGTGAGGTATCTATGGATAGGGAACGACAGGCACATACCATGGCGCAATTGGAAGACTGAACCACATGAACTTCACCTTCAAATGAAGCTAGATGTACGTGCCTGGGAAGCTTGTGCAAATAAATGGAAAATTTACATCAGGGAAGGTCCAGATATACTCAGATGGGGGCACTCCAAAACAGGAAACTTCTCAATCAAAGAAGCCTACTACTTACAAGGGAATTACCAGGATAAACCTAAGGAGCGCATTTGGGGTAAGATCTGGAATCCAAAACTTTGGCCAAAGGTGCCCATCTTCTTATGGCTTACAATCCAAAATCGCATTCTCACCTAGAACAATCTCCATAAACAAGGTTTCATAGGCCCCTCAATTTTCTCCCTTTGTCAGCAACATGAAGAAACGATGGAGAATATATTCAACGATTGCTACTACAGTGATATAATTTGGGATTTGGGGACATAAATAATGCACCTCTCCAACATAAATCTAGCCAGTATAATAAGTACAATGGAAAAATGGGACTCGATTTCCTATCAAAACCCAATCTTGGATCACATTTGGCAGCTTCTACTTGGATTCACCATGTGGAAAATCTGGAAGGAAAGAAACAAAAGGATTTTCTGCTTGACTACCTCCCTCCCTAGCTCATCATGGGAAAGGATCATGAACTTGATTCAAGAAATGATTAAGAGTGGGCAAGGGTCCCAAGAGGACCTAAAATGCAACCTGGGAAAAATTCCTATCCTTCAGACCTGGAACCTCAATCTTACTGGCACAACACAGAGACCAGGGTCACCAGAACAACCAACAACCCAAGCACCTGGTCCCCCCCACCCATGGGTTTCATTAGATTAAACTTCGATGGAGCGTAAAAAGAGAATCTAGGTCCGACAGGATTTGGATTGGTCCTCAGAAATACATAAGGGAAAATTCTCTATTATGCAGGAGGCTATCTCAGATTCAATACAAATAATGTTGCTGAGCTTTGGAGCCTTCTCAGAGGAATCAAGGTGGCAATGGAACAAAACCAAAATAAGATCATAGTGGAGGGGGATTACCCAGATCATCATCCAACTCATAACCAAAATTATTCACGGGTCACACCCCCATGAGGTTTCTCCCAGTTGGAGACTCCCATGACTATTGGATGAGTTTGGATCCCTTCTACAACCCAACATCACCCTCATCCCCTCACATGTGAAAAGAGAGGCAAACAAAGTAGTTGATTGTCTGGAAAGTGAAGGTGTGGCTTCCACGGTGGAGTTTATTCAATGGAACATGTAAACCTTTCCTCGATCCGAGCTTTCATATCACTGCTTGGACTTGGCCAGGATCGATTATCCAATCCTGAATGGGGTGCCACATTGTGCAAGGAGGCCACATATCGTACCCCAAACCCAAGCCATTAATATGGCAGGTCGACACCCTTCCCCTCACCATTAAATGGAAGGAGGCCATTACTACCCGACAAGAAGAGGAGTACAGTTCCCTCGCGTGAGTAGAATGGCGGCCATAAGGTGTAATGGAAGTGGGAATCTTGGTATAGAGGTCATGTTTGTCCTCAATATTATCCTCCCACTCAGATGAGGATGGATGCATCTTACCTTTGCGCTCCACTAGCCCAGATGCTCTAAGAACTGGTGTTGCATCTAGTTGGCTCCCATCGCTCTTACCCTGCACATTAACACTCTCTTTGACCCCTCCATTCTAAGGGAAAGAGGCAGGCCATGATGCAACCCTTCCTGGTATAGTTTTTCTGCTAGACAGCGGAGGGTGTAGAGACTGGAGCATGCCCTGTCCATAGCCTGGACTCAGTAATGGGAGAAGCCCAGAATGCCGCCAATGGAATACGTGGAGGAGGAGATTCCAGAGGAACCTATCTAGGTCCCTCCAGAATCCCTCCTCTTCATAGTACCAGATAATTGGTAGCCCCCCAACCATATTCCAGCAAGAACAAGTGCTTCAACCATTATCCAACAAGCACAGGAAGCCAGGGAAGATACTACTTGCATAATTCAGGAGGAATTGGAATTCCTCCACTTAGACCTTGAGGACACAATTCAAACCAAGGACTCTGCAACAGAGGATATCGAGGCAGTGGAGGTTATGGAAGTGGATCATGTAGACTTAGGAGGAGATGATAGTCTTAGGCACAGAGGTGGAGGGTGGCCCAGTCTTGGTGCCCCCAACACTCTTGCCACTCCCATATTTTGGCCAAGAACCACCACCCTTCTTCCATATGGAGAAGCTCCCGCTAGTCTTTGAGCTTTGAGCCACATGGTTGATCAAATTCATCGGGACACCCTCATGCATCAATGAATTGACATGCTTTACGAGGCATACTCGAACACACCAACAACCCAACGCTGTCCAACATGCATGAGGCCATTCGTGCTTCAGCCCAGGGATGCCCCCCTCAATGGTGATCTGAGCGACACGACCTCAGGTGAAAATGGGTAATCTACTTTCTTTGGCTATCACGAGCATTCTCAACTTGGCTCCTTGCACTACTACAGTGCAATTTTACAGTTATGTATTTTGTTTTTGTTGAAATGGGTACTTAACACTGAGAGGGGGGGTGAATCAGTGTCACAAAACTTATTGACAATTTTCCACTTTTCACAAATTAACTGAACAAAAAATATTCATTTCATTTTCTCAATCAATATATATAAAGTAATAAATAGTTTATTTATTAAATAACTTGAATGAATACATAAGATTAATCTTTGAATATCATCTTCATACAATTATGAGAGACCCAACTCTCTGTTACAAGACCTAGCTTGTAGTTCTTAGATCCAACTGAGAAATGAGGAATCCAATCCTCATAACAAGTTCTAGCTTGTTGATATCATATCCAACTTAGATGAGAGGAATCCAATCCTGATACAGGACCAATCTTGTAAAGAGGCACCAACCTGACAGAATAAAATTTCATTCAATCCATTATATATAAATATATATACTTCAACCAAATCAACTGCAGACTTCTCACCATTCCTTTTGTTTTATATAGTCTTCCAACTGGTGTGAATTTGAATCATTGTGATTTTTCATATTTGAACCATTGTGCCTTTTCATTTAAAATGATAATCTCAAACTTTAGTTAATATCATTTTCCTTTTTATTCTTTATTCATGTTTTAACTATCTTTTAATCATGACTATGTATCAGTTTGTTTGTCCTCATGAGTTGATCATAGACATGGATCAATTCATTAGATTGTACTCGTTCTCTTGATGTGATCTCATTTCACCAAATTGATCATATTCGATCATTTTATTGTTTTGTGTAACTCATTGTCGAATGAACCCTGTATGAGGCACTTCCTTCAACCCATATGATCACAGGCGTAGAACCATGGGCTTATCAATTTAAGGGTTGTGTTATACTTTTCCTTTATTTCTTATTTCATATGACCAACGGCGGTGACCAAATGCTAAGCCAAACAAGTGCTTGAGTGTTTTAAAAAATCAATGATCACGATTCAATCTTCTGACGAGACGAATGGTCGACGAGACTTCACCCTTCAAAACTTCTGGATTTGAAAATTTTCAAAACTTCCGAATCAGATCTCCCGAACTTATCGGACGATTTACGTCTATTTCGTTGAAACGTATCAATCATTACATTTGATTCCTTACAAGGCTTAATATGACAGCCAAGACTTAATCAAGCGTTGAGTTGGATGGCCACTATTTAGTCCAGGTCTTCGGACTTCAGAGATTTCAGATCTCAACCCCTTCTTTCCTCTGGAGTGATCACCTGCTGTGGTAAGTCATAATACAGTGGAGATTTCTTACTGTCGGTTAACATTTTGGCTTACTCTATCCTTCCACTAAAGTATATCGACAGTCGAGAATGCTCCTGAAGTGATCTTTAGATCGGACATCTCGTATCCACTTTGGGTCTTCGACATTCAAGACTTCGGGACTTTGGGGAGTGATGGTGGTAAAACTCCTGAAGAAAAACTCTCGGAGTGACATAACTTATTTGTGTCACTTGTTGGCATGGCACAAGCCAATTTACTCTTGACACATGTCATCATCCGATTATTCCATGTGTGTTCGCTGACATGGTCTGCCACATGTATTTTTTTGCCGTGGTCTACCTGATCTGATGGTCATCGCGTTCTCTCCAAATCTGATGGTCCTTATTCATTTCAGATTTCTGGGCTTCAGGTTTTTCAAATATCAAACTTTGCGGAGCGTAACCTCCTTGCTTATTTATATCCAAAGTGACTTTTGTTCATTGATCGAGTCTTTAGTTCAACGGTTTGATCTATTATGTGATGCAACTCTTATAGTTTTATCCTGTCCTTGCACTTTAACATGATCCGATGGTCCTTATTTATTTCAGATTTTATCCGATGGCTGACAGGTATTTGGATAGTCAAACTCTCAGTCTTTTTATCTCACTTATCCTGTCCTTCCACTCAAAATGTGAACCAACAGTCATGAATATTCTCGAAGCAGATCCACGATCAAGAATGATTGTGGAACCACAACTTGTGAGTGATTTAACTCATCACCCAAACTCCACAATTGGAAGTTGTGTGATGTTGGTGAATTAACCAAAATCATCGATCTTCGAAGCCAGAAGATCGGATGGTACTGACTAATTGTGAGATTGGAAAAAGCGTGATATTTAATTATCCTTTCAATCTATGAAATCTATTCTTGTCGTAGATTTGGCGATTTCGCATCCAACGGTCACAATTTAATATGATTTAAACTGGTCTTTTGTTAAATCAACCATAGTCGTATATCTTTGAAGCTATGAGATCTGACGATCTCGACGGATAGTGGGATTGTAAATAGCGAGTAGTTTAATTCTTCTTCCGATCTCCGCAATTTATCCCTGCCATTGATTTGGCTTTGTTGGTCCTTGACCAAGTTTTGGAGAACCTTGGTCATGTTTGACCATTTTTGGCACTTCGACAGACTGGTCGAAGGCAGAGCACAAGGTAAAGCGGAGATCAAGGGATCTTGGCCCCTTTTTAGGTAATTTTTTGGTTTAGGGTTTATGTAATGGGTATGCGATGTCAACCAATGGGTTTACCCATGTTTTAGGTCCTTTTGTGATGTATAAATAGAAAGTTAGGTGATGTAGTAGGAGAGACCTATGTGTGTGTAATCTTGCCAGTGAGCTAAGTGCGAAGACATGTGAATGATTTGTGCATACCGTGTGTTGAGAACTTGTAGAGCTTAGTCCAAGTGATTGTAAGAATATTGTGTGAAGACTATAAGAAAGCTTTGTGTTGTGACCTAGATCGAGGAAGGAGGATCTGGTGAGGTGCGTGTAGATATCCTGTCCTATGCGGAGTGGGTCCCGAGGCTCTATACATGCAATAAGATTGACAAAAGATAATAAAGAATAAGAAGAGTTGGTGGACGTATCCCCACACTGGGGTGAACCACGTATATCCTGTGTTGTGGTTGCTTTGTGCATTATGGTTGTTAGGTTATTCATCTGATTTATGTTAAGTGTTGTAATCTGTATGTTATATGCATATGATATAGTAGATTAGTTCTTAGTGATGTGAATGAATGCTAGATCTGATCTATTTCTATATGCTAAGTGCTTGGATGTGTTATATCTTGTTGGATACTGTGTTGTTTTGTAATTAGGGTTTTCTCCTGCGAAGTGAATATTGATGAATGTTAACTGTTATGTGCTCTATTAAGTATTGATATCACAGATCTGTGTCCCAGCTAGGTTGTAGACACTTCAGTCTTGTAACCACCACTGCCTCTACCTCGGGTGAGACTTCATCTACTTATCAGGTGTTTCCAAAAGGGTCGGTAGTTAGGGTTTTGTTGGTGTGATGTTGAAGTGTTGAAACCTGGGTCTGCCCTTGTGCCAACAAATGGTTCCGTTACTGGAACTTGAAACTGTGATTGCCAGGAATTTAAGAGAAGAAAAATCTATGTGCGTAGATATGCTACTTTAGTGCGCGGTATTCTACTTGACTTGCGAAGCTCTGTGCTAAGAAAGGAATCATATATGAAGAAAAGAGGTAAGATCTTAAAGCTTTGTGCTTTGAGAAAGGGAAGATAAGTGAAAATTTTTGTTTCGAAAGAATGGATCTAGGTATGTCTGATAGATTTTTTCCTAGTCTGAAAACTAGGGCACAACTAGAAGAAAGAAGATTTGATATGAATAGATATGATAGAAATAGTGAAAGATATGTTATTCCTATGCATAGAAAGAATGTTTGGACTAACACATGGATGCAGGATCCTAAAAATATTTTTTTACAGGTTAGTTACAGTGATCCCAGTGCACAGTACAAGAAATGTTGGGGATCATTTATAAGAAAGAGAGGATTAACTCTTTGTTATAGTTGCAACAGACCGGGACATATTGCTAGAATTCCCTGGTAGAGGTCCTAGTTGTCTTTGCTGTAAATATATGGACCATGAAGTTTTGGATTTCCCTAGAATGATTTCTAAAATTGAAAAGATGAATATGAAACAAGAAAACCATGAGACATGACAAGAAACTAGGGATATGATAGAACCCCAGAAATAATCATAGACTGCATTATTACAGATGAAAGAAACCTTGAATGATCACAGAGACATCAACCTATCATAGGCGTTAAAAGAAAAAGAGTGTATAGAAACAACAATAGGAGACTTTGACATAGACTGTGTCCTGGATAAGGAAACACATGTGAATATCATGACAGAAAGAACTTGGGAAATTTTGGGAAAGCCTGCTATGGTTCATTCATTGGGAGGAATAGGATTGTTGAAAGGAAAGATGATAAACCTATGTGGGAAAATTACCTAGATACCTATGAGTGCTCATGGAACTTCTACAGAAGAAGAATTTGAGGTCATTAATTTTATTGAGAACAACGCCCCATTTTTTTATTTTTCTAGCAAAAACCTGGATTGAGAAAGACCAGATACGAAGGAAACAAGAAGCTGTGGAGGATCTAGAATAGAAAAAGAAAGAATTAAGAAATTTCATGGCTAGGAGAATAGCACACTTACTGGCAGAACAAGAGGACATGTCAAAGCTACTAAGGACCATAGATCTGGACGTAGAAGTTGAAAGAACACATGAAGACTTGAAACACCTGTCTATACAAGAGAGTAGGGCACCTACTCCAGAAAGAAAAGAAGTATTACCCTTGAACGACCCGCAACACTGCGAGGTTACTATGCTAAGAGAAGATACGAATAAAAATAGAAAGAGGAACCTAGTGACTCAAATCACAGGGAAGAAAGCCAGAAATCTCAGTAAGAAGAAAGAAAAGTTAGAAAAAATACAGGAAGTTCTAGAGAGGAATACGCAGAAGGAAGGTTTACAGAACTTGAACTTCACCGAGATAACAGAACAACGAATATTGGATCTTCACCACGACGAAGCAATATGACTGTTGGAGGTGTCTCGACCATTAGACCGACGCTCTAGAACAACTCGAACCACAGTTATGGCCAGAAAGATCGCCATTAGACCATTAGGACCACACCATAACAGATGGAATTGCATTGATTAAGGTGTTCCTACCCATTGAAGGAATCCATTACAATGTTAGCTATTTATCCCATCGAGTGTTGCACCGAGAACACCTTTGCAAATAGTGATTATTCGAGCCCACAAAGAACTAGTTTCTTTTGCGTTGAGCCTATTGAGACCTCACAAACCATTTTGTTACATTGAGTATTTGATCACCGACCTGATCTCGAGAGTGCATGTCGGGTGACTTCATCGCAGTCAAGAAATCTATTGAAGAGATCCTCATAGACCTTATGGTTGAGAAGGTCATGTCTACTGGAGTTCAAGCCTTGTCAATGAAAGGAGTGCAAGAATCCCTGTCGACTGCTCATGGATCTGGACCATTCCGAGCTACGACTGATAAAAGAACCAAGCATCATGATGACTTGGCGAATTCAAATCTCATCCCATCTATCCTGCTCGACTATATCCCGCCTCTATTTGGCGCGGTTAGTTGTGACAGTGTCCCGAGGGACTTCGCTACACCTTGATCACTGCGTACCTCCTGAAGGGGATACGCGCAGTGGGACCACAACTAGGACAAATTATGACGTTGAAGATCAATGAATTCAACTTAGGAGACCACAAGAACTATGGCATGCTCACCCCACATAAGTATTTGACCAAGAACAAGGGGAAGAAGTTGAATATCATCCCCCAGCCGTGGACCATGGACATCGCGAGGTCCGCTATCCTAAACGCGATGAAGATACCACACTTTGGAAGGCATCGGGAGGTTAACGCGTGCGTTAAAATCCTGCTATCATGCTTCCATGGAGGTTATCTATGGATGGATAGACGCATCACCGTAGATTCGACACTGATCCATCAGATCACCAGATTGTGCATGAAAGGACCAGACCCACAAGACTTTTATCCAGGGAAAGTTGTAGATCGCGTTGTGGCACAGAAAATTAAAGATACCTATGGTGATATAGAGAAGGGGAAACGAGGTTACAAGTTAGCCTCTATCCATAATGGAGTAGTGCACCTAGCCTACCAGTTGATCGTTGGTAAGATATTAAGGAAGAACAGACCCAAATAGGTCACGAGGTTTGTTTTTGACCTCGTGGGAAAATGCATTGAAGGACTACAGATGAACTGAGTGAGTTACCTCATCAACCAGTTAGAGAAAGAATGCCACGAAGCTCAGGATCAGGTCTATGATTTTCATTCAGTTGGTTGCTGATCCTCATCGCTTTTATTTCTTGGGAGATGCTGGAAGGAGTGACCTTCCCTAAAATTGAGCCATCTGAACCCTTAGCTATGAAGTTCACTACACTCTGGTACTCGAGTGACATGGCTAAGCAATGGCAGTCAAACATAGTTTTCCAAAACTATTACCTGCAGTTGAAGAGGGATATTGAGTCTTTCCCTCATATGACGTCGAACACCCTATGCACACAGATGAACATAATGAAGAGCTCCAGTATTATTACAAGCTCACCGAAGAAGACATGGAAGAAATCACTAAGGAGTGGCCCACAAATCTCCTTATACCAGTCGACCAGGCAGGACTGTCCGACCCTGACCTAATCGAAATTCCTATGGTTACTTGCGAAGAGTATGATGAACCCAGTAGTAGAAGAAGGAAGAGATACAAGAGCTAAACAGGGCATCATAAGAGACTGCTTCAGACCCACCTGGAGAGGGAGGTGATGAAAAAGTAGACAAATAATAGGACAAAGGAGAAGAAGACAAGTAGAAGAAAGGTGAAGTAACACCGCCTAGGGATCCACTTGATGAAGCTGAGACATCCAAGAAAATAAAGGTTTCCCCCACAAAACCTACATTGCGGAAGAAGTCCAAAGCCAGTAAACCACATATGCAGACTGTACTCACGATGGATGACATAGATCTCATCATCTTCGTTGTATCAGATACCTCCGAATATTTTTAAACTACAATGAAGCCAAGAAAGAAACCATGTATGACTGGATCGAAGTAGAACTGAAAGGGGTATGACAAGCCCTCTACTCTAGCCGCGTAGTGTCTACTGTGCCCCCATCATCAAAAGGAATAGAGTTGGG
>SNQJ01S0048341.1:50791-90095 GCA_010110895.2 Picea sitchensis | reverse complement strand
ATATATATATATATATAATATTTTATTTTTATTTTATATCTTGGTGGCTTGACTCTTTTCTTGTCTTGAGCTCAGTTCAATTCAATTGGGCATTAAGTAGTGAGTTTGGGTACATAACTTAAATAGTAATGAAAACAACTCAACTTATCCTCTTAGTGATTATTTTATATTTTAGTTATGAAGTATTATTATATAAAATATAAAACATAATAGTTGATATTTTATTTATAACATTTTTTTTTTGTTTATTTTAGTGGTATTTTTTGTTGGAGAAATTTGTATTTTCGACATACTGTTCATTGGGAGTTAATCAATTAGTTATATTTTAGATTTTCTATTTTAGATCATCACTATTATGCTATTATGCATGCATGCATTTTGCTATTATGGAATGTTATGTCCTATATATGATTGTATTCCACTCTATTGATCATCATCTATTTATCAATCATCAATTCATTGGAGTACTATGAATATATTTTCTAATTTTTCCATATTGAATATCTCTTCCTTTCTTGATAAGCTTTGTTTGTACTTATTTTAGCTAGATCTCCTGTGCAGGTTTCGATGAAACGTTGACATGGTATCAGAGCTACGATGCTTGGAGCAAACCAGACAAGCCAAATAATAAGGAAAATCAGAGTTTTGGCAAACAAAATCCATGGTTGTACCTTTCGGCAATGATTTCTCCCAAAATATTAACTTTCTAAATAAACGACTTCTGTGGGAAGTAAATCAACCCATTATGCAAGTGGTTTTTCAACCATTTGGAGAAATTCTTCATCACTTTCTCATAAAGAAAGCCAAAAGATCGCCTCCTGAAATTGATACAAATCCATGGTCTTACATTTCGACAGTGATTTATCCCAAAATATTAACTCTATGAGGAAACAACCTATGAGGGAAGTAAATAAACCCATTCTGCAAGTGGGTTCTCAACCGTTTGGCAAAATGTTTCATTGTTTTCTCGTAAAGGAAGTCGTAAGATCGCCTCCTGAAACTGATAAGAATGCATGGGCATACCTTTATGTACTAATTTATCCCCAAATATTGACTTTTTGAGGAAACAACTAGTGAAAGAAGTGAATTGACCCATTATGCAAGTGGGTTTTCAACCGTTTAGAGAAATTCCTCACCGTTTTTTTTTCATAAAGTAAGTGAGAAGATCATCTCTTGAAACTGATACGAATTTTCACTTTAAGTGCCCTTTCTGCAGTGATTTCTCAGTTTTTCACTTGCAGAATGAAAGAAAAATTTTACTGGTTATTAGACACAGTGGGAGAGATGGATACAGAACCTATTCTATTGTCAAACTTGGTGGTAATCCTCACATCATACAATTATTTTGATTTGAATCCCAATGTAGAATTCAAACTCAAAAGGAAAGGACTGTACAACTTGACGATGGGGATAGAAACAAAACCTACATCAGCAATTGAGAAGATGATATAGGAAAACTGAAAGGATGAAGCCACATGACTTATTATTGAATTGATTTCAATTGATCTATGGTTTCATGTTTCCACATGCAAGACTCCAAACGAGATCTGGACCACCTTGGAAAGTCTATTTGGAAAGCAAGATCAGATGAGAGGTCATATGCTTGAGGTAGAGTTGAATCCTTTGGATCCTAAAATTTTTGATAATATAAATGATTTATTTACTAAGTTTAAATATTTTATATTTATCTTAGTGTCTTGTGGTATTGATAAGTCTAAACAAGTGGACCAACTTATTCTAACAATCTTGGCCAAGCTAGGAACAAAATATGTTTTCTATGTTTTCACTTTCCATTCTAGTAGGTATCTTATGGGAACAAATTGGAATATTCCTACCATGGATCAATTCATTGATTCTCTCACACATGAGAAAGAAAAACTCATTTAGATGGTCCTAATCAAGGATCCTAAAGCACATGCACTCACAATGCATGATGGAAAAGGATCATGAAAACAGAAAGGAAAGGGGAAATCGAAACATCCAGATCTAAAGAAGGAGGGATATTCCAAACCCTTCAATAATTCTTTAGGTTCAGGTTCCAAAGAATCTTTAGGTTCAGGTTCCAAAGAGAATAAGAAGAAGAAGAAGAAGGGAAAGCAATGCACTTATTGTAATAAACCAAATCATGATTAATCCACATGCATGAAGAAACAGATCGACCTTATGTCACATGCAATTCAATAGAATAACCTTGGAAACTTCATTCCAGAGGGAGTCAAGAAGCATAAGGAAGAATATATTTCTCCTACGAATGGTAATCATGATGCTCATGTTGCAAATAATTCCTCATTTGATTCATGGATTATAGATTCTAGTGCATCCCATCATATGGCAATGAAAGAGGAAGTTTTTTCTTCTTTGATTCCATTCTCAAGACCCATATTATCATGGGGGATGATACTCCAGTAGTAGTAGCATGAGAGGGGAGAGTGGAACTCCATAATGGTAGTTTTGATAATGTTTTAAATGTTCCAAATCTTTTTATGAATCTGATCTCATTTTATCAGATCACTCAAAAAGGTAAAAAGGTTGAATTTACATCAGATTCAGCTCCAGTAATTGACATGCATGACAATTCCATCATTGCAATTGGTGAGGTGGATCACAATTCAAGGTTGTATAAATTCACTAAGTTTTCTGACGATGACTCATATTTTCTACTTACACATAAGGAGAGTAATTTTCATGCACCTTCAGTGAAACATGCATATACTCTTGTTCTTCCATCAGTTACAGACATCAGAGATGATTCCATACACTCAGATTCTGTACATGGAAATAAGCAGGTAGTACAACCAGATAAGAAGTTAGTGTTGAATCTTCAGTAGATGCCCAAGAGGGAACAATTCACACTTCTCGAAATAGGTGTTCTTGTAAATAATCCACTGGATTCAAGGAGGACTCAATCTCATCATGAGGAGCCTTCTCATGTACCTTCATCTTATGAACCTATGATGCCCATGAATTGCTATATGGTTCAATCTTCTTATACGCAACTCTATAGTGAGGTTGTGGGTAATCCATTATGGAAAGAAACCATGTACAAGGATTATGACTCAGTCCTAAAGAATCAAACTGGTCATATGGTTCCACTTCCACCAGAAAGGAATATTTTCAGGTGCAGATGGGTCCACAGGATCAAGAGGTACAAGGCCATATGGGTTGCCAAAGGACTTCATTGAATCCATAAATATTTCTACATATTCACGAAGAATTTCAGTGAGAATAAGTTTCAGACTTTGCGGGATCATCTTAAAATAAAGAACAGAGTTGCCTAGCAACTACCTTTTCTTCTTTTGATGCATTGTATTTTGAGGAGGGGTTTTGTTCTTACATGGTTTTCCCTCTTTCCTTATTTTTACTCAGTGTTCATTAGTTGCATTTTACATGAGTACCTAATATGACCTAGTAGTCAGCACTCATTTTTTACTCCATAGTGATGTTCAGGGGGGGTGTTGGAGGAATTTCTATTTTTGGCACACTAGTTCAGTGAGAGTTAACTAATTAGTTCTGTTTTAGACTTTCCATTTTAGATCATCACTATTATGCTATTATGCATGCATGCATTCTATTATTATGTAATGTTATGTCCTATATATGAGTGTATTACACTCATTCATTGTATCATATTGATCATCATTTATGTATCAATCATTAGCTCATTGAAGTAGTGTCGATATATTTTCTCATTTTTCCATATTGAATCTCTCTTCCTTTCTTGATAAGCTTTGTTTGTACGTGGTTTAGCTAGATCTCTTGTGCAGGTTTCGATGAAACATTGATAGTTCTTATATATAACATATTCATATAAGTTTCAAATAGTTGAATATATATATATATATATATATATAATTTTAAGATAATAATAATAATATCACATATTTCATAAATAAACAAACAAAATATTTTTGGATTCTTTAACATTATATATTGTGTGGATCTAAAATATATCTATGTGTATATATGTTTTAAATAAGATCATATATACAATTTTTCAATTTAATATTTCATGAATCTAACCTTCTGTATCTTGTCTCCTTACAGGTGAGGTAATTTACAATTGTGCGACTGACTTGAATAGGTGTAAAGTAACAGGGGAAGAATGTTAGATTTCTTTCTTTCTAATAATTATTTCATCCTTTGGGTCTTCTTAAGGTTTTATAGGCTATTTCATGGTTATTTACAACATTTTTGTGGATGTAAGTAAAGGTTTTATGTATTAGTTTTCTATTAGGGTTTCAAAGTTACTTCCCCTTTTGGATTGTTTCTGTTTCTGGGTTGGTTCTAGTTTCTATATATATATATATATATATATATATATAGAGAGAGAGAGAGAGAGAGAGAGAGAGAGAGGTTGTTTTTAGTTTAAATGTCACCTTTTCAGGAAAATAAATTTATGGGTTTTTCCCAACTTAAGAAACTCCTTACTTTATGGTTCATTAAACTGTATGATATTTGTATTGTTTTTGAAACTTTACATTTTAGTTCTAGGTAGGATTTTAAGGATCTAGTGCATAAACTATAGTTCTAATACCATATGTAAAACCCATTCCCCGGGGTTCATAACTAAAAGTACACTTGTAATCAGATACCATGTGTAAGTCTTAATAATAAATTTACTAACAACAATTTCCAGGAGTTTAATTCTTATAGTTCACATTGAAAAAAAAATCTTAATATCTATAGATTGATTAAAATAATTTGATTAAAACAACATAGTAGACTAGTAAAATACCTCTTGAAGATGAAGTCCTTAGAGTTGTTGAACAGTCTCCTACCAAATAATGAAATTAAAACTACCTGGAACTGTTTCCTCCCAACTATCTAGGAATAGAGCCTCCCTCTCTCCCTAGCTCCAGGAAATCAGATTTGATATCCCCCAAACCCAAAATCCCAGCAACACTAGTGCCCTAGTAAAAATCCCCCCACAAAACATTTCCTTCCATTCTCCTCCTTTCTCCTTCCTCTTTATCTCAATATTTTCCAAAAAAAACATCATTTTCCAAGTCCCCTCCTCTTTTCCTTATCTTCCTCTCTTGAATCCCCCTCCATCATTCAATTCCCAAATTCCTTGTCCTCTCGTTAACTCTCTCACCTACCTTTAAATAATAAAATAACAAAATGATTCAAATATAAAAATCTAAGTACTATGTTGAAAAAGTTAAAGAGTCATTGGTTTGGAAGCTAAAAAGGTCTCTATATGGTCTCAAATAGTCTTCCAGAATGTGGTACCAAAATTTTGATTCTTTTGTCTTGAGATTGATATTTCTAAAATCAAGATTAGATTATTATGTGTATTAAAAACAAGATGGTGGTCATTTCCTTGTTATCACTCTCTGTAGATGATATGTTATTCTTTAATAATAGAAAAGATGTGATTTGTGATTTGAAGTCTCATATTTCAACACAATTTCATATGAAGGACTTAGGGGATGCAAAATATATCTGATGAATCGAGATTAAGAGAGATAGAGAAAAAAAAAATATTTGGTTGACCCAAAGTAAGTATGTAAACTCCATGCTGCAGTGTTTTTGCATGACATATTGAAAACCATTGATTATTCCAATTTATGGTGAAACTAAGATTTTAGTTGAACAATACCCTATAACACCTACAGAGATGAAGGATATGGATTTTGTTTCTTATGCTAGTGAAATTGGTAGTTTGATGTATGTTATGGTCTATACTAGACCGACCATTTCCCAAGAAGTGAGATTCTTTTAGTCAATTCATGGTTAATCTTGGATGTGAACATTTTTCTATATTAAAAAGGGTGTTATCAATCCGTAAATATATTTGGCTAACGAACAAACGAAGAAGGTAACTTTTTCAACCAACTTTGAGACCTGAAACTAGCCCTTTGGATCTGGAGAGAGCTCTCTCATAAATGGCGCGGTCTCCATGCAGGATATGGATTTGCAAACAGTGGCAAGATTTAACACCGATAATAAAATGTTTCTGGCTATATTGGCATAGAGAAGTAAAACTCGGGCTATGGGGTCGGTCTGAGGAAGAGATGAAACAAATGACTTAGTAACTGGATTTGAGAGGGAGAGTCTAGGTGAGCAACAACCTTCAGTGTAAACCATAAAGTGTGGCAGGAGAAAAAACACAAGAAGTAACTCAAGAGAGCCGTTGTGGACAAATTCAAAGTTATCCTGAGAGGAATTTTTTTTTTCTAAGTGGCGTGATCAAGGGGCGCAATACAACGAATCTGCAGGTTCAAAAATTCATTCTGAAATAAACGATATTAGATATGAAATAAAAGATAACAGGAAGAATAAATGCAGAGAAAGATACACAATACATCCAACTATCACAACTAGAATCTTTTCATCAAATCACAGGACCTTTGCATTAAATTTTGGTCAAGACACAGACTTCATACAATAACATTTGTTTCTCAAAATTTCCAACCAACTTGGCTTACATCGAAAAGATGAAATATATAAGCGAGGGTATCGCTTGGGCTACACTGCTTTCTAACTATTAAACCTAGACTAGGAAAACCGTGCCACATGCGCCGGAAACTCTTCTAATAGCACTATCTAAAAATAGGCAATAATCATTTATGTATACTAACAACCTCCTTTGGGTTCACCATGTGGTATGATCGTCAGTCAGGATCCGACGTAGGAAAAAGGTGTTGCTATATCTCTTGATTGGGCATCCCAGCAAACAGGTGTCTATCCAAAACTTGTTGTCTACAACGTTGGTTTCACCTTCCGTTATTCGCCTATTAGCTAGAGAAATGTCCGCAGAAAACAATTGTTCGATTCTTGTGACTGTTATCAAAATGGTGAGATGCTTCAGAGGACATGTATCACTCAAAACTATTGTGAAGAAGAATGTCGCCCGTTAAGCTTTCTCTCCTTTTGCTTGGCAAGAGCCACACATACTCACTGTTCGGTTGCCCCTCGTTCTCTGGGATTATCCGTGTTCTTTTCCTCTACCAGCCTAGACAATACTGTTCAAAGCCTCTTTAAGCTACCTTTTCAGCCACACCACATTCCCTCTGTGACTCTGTGCAGTTGATGCCTCTGCGATTTTTGTTGCTAGTTGTCGTTTTAATTCCCTGTTCTCCTGATACAACTCGAAAATAGCCATCTTTTCTTGCTTCAACTGCTAATATGGAGTTTCCTCATTCGTTCCCATGGCTCTCGCCTTCCTTGTTCTGCTCCTGCATTCCCGACTCAAATCTTCGGCAAGCTCTAGCTAGGTGACGCGCCTGAGTAGTCCTTCAGTTGTCGGTCCGTCGTGTGTTCCTTATGAACTTCAAACCTTCATGATATCCTCGCTCTTTCTTGGTTGGACTCTCCTCCGAGGCAACTACTATTCGTAGGAGGAGGCTCCTATCGTCTCCCTCTTTTGTGTGAATTTCTTTATTTCAACTGTCCCATGTCTTAAACTGATCTCTTTTGTAGGTGAAAGAATGGTTTCCTCTACATCTTTGAGAATGGTTGTTGGAGGCATGAATGAATCCCAATCTCTTTGAGGTTCGTAACTTGCATTTATTCCACTATGCATGCCCTTTCCTATACTCTGAGGAGCCTCCATGGCATGACCAAGGTATACCTTGCACACAACTTTGAATGAACATTTCGGGGAGCAGTTCTAAAACAATTGAACTGGCAAAGGGAAAACTGTGAAAAACAACTTGAGCCAGGTTTTATGACTGGAGAGCATGCCAAGCATCTGATATTTATAGCGAATCATCTTAGAGAGGGAAACATGATAGAAATCAGTGAATTTATGGCGACGAGATGTTTCAAGTCGGCCTTCAGGTTTCTCATGGAAAATCCCGACGTGTGGAGTGCAGGTGATACAAATTTTTGTGCATGGTGTTATAACCCTAATTTGCACCAGGCATGCTTACCTGGCATCAGACCATCTCAGATTCCTTCTTTGCCAAAACATTGTTGAATAAATATTCTTAAAAACCCCTTTTATAAAGGCCCACGTGCCCTGATACTTTACTGTACACGTGTACACACTAGCTGACCCAAGACTTCCCGCGTGTACCTACAAAAGCACGAAAAAAGGAAATATGTTGACGGAACACACAACTTTGGGTAAGTTAACTAAACCTTTCGGCCATGCATGGCTGGAAGTTCGACCAAATACCTAGCTTCTTCTAGCCTATAAAAGAAGGGTTAGGGGTCCCATTTGGAAGAGGAGAATCATAGTAAAGAAACTATACCCGATTGTGCATTCCCTTTGTCCCAACCTTTAGCCATCCTTGTGCAAAGAGAAGTATAGAGAAAAGAAGTTGGAGGATAGTTGAATAGGATCCCAGGACTAGGTTCATGGAGCAGTGGTCAGCTTCAACATTGTAATTTGATTTATTGAAGTTAATAATAAAGAAGTATGTTTCCCGTCCCACCATATGAGGTTTTCATGGTTTATTGCGTACATATTGATTAAATCTCTAACCCATTAATCTGTAGATCAAATGCATGTGGAGTTATTTGTTTATCTTGTTTCAATGAATGCTAGCCTTGGGAGGAGAGCTGCAGTCAAAGAGTGACTAAGCATAAAGAAGGATCGATATCAAATTCCCAAAATAAGGCATGCTCACTTGATCTTCTTAACTACGTATTTGCTTAAGAATAATGGGGATTAGGTACAGGATGACAGTAGAAAGTAGGAATATTTATGTCTTTTCTGCATGCATGATAAAACCCTAAGTGCTAGTCCATAGAGGCATTTCCCACTCACAACAGAATTGGCGACTCCACTGGGGACCTCTAGGGTTTTTGGGAATATTTTTTCTTGGGTATTTTTAAGAACTGGTTCCATTACTTGTTTTTAAAGTTTCTGCAAAAGTCTGAGCTAATAGAGATTATGGTATTCCATACCAGTTATCTCTGTTTCTTTGCTTGAATGCATTTTTTTTCAAGACCCACAGAGGTACACGCGGCCTATATAAGGTCTGCACGCATGTACCCTCACCCTACCTTCCCACAACCCACATGTACACGCTGGCCGAGGAAGTGTCAGTTGCGTGTATGATTTCAGAAAATTTCTTTTAGAGAGGCAGTCATCCTCTCCCCTATCAAAAATAATCCTTCTTAGGGGTTTTCTGGAACTCATTCTAGTCTTTATTGTTTGCAGTCTATAGCTTAGGTTTCACCTCAGATTGGTTTGTTCTATGAAGTTTTCCTTGAATTGTTTTCTTTTTGTTGTCAAAGTAAGTGTTTGAGTCTTCAAGAGATTCCGGTTCTCAGTACCAGTAGTCTTTGCCTGGGCTTGATTGCTTGTCCTTTCATTTTTTAGAGTTTCAGAAGTACATGCAGCCTGTATAAGGTTTGCATGCATGTACATGCTCCCTAACTATACACAGCTCGCGTGCACACGCTTGCTGTTGAACTATCAGCAGCGTGTCTGTGGAGAATTTTTTTGTTTAAGGTGGGGCAGTCATCCTTTCCTTTGTCAAGAGTTATACCTCTCAGCTTTTTGGGTCTTTTTCATAGCGGTAAGTAACTTGGGTTTGATCACAACAATAGCTTTATTTTTCATTAAAATATTTTTTGTGTTTCCTAGCTTTTTAAACTTTTTTTTAGCTTGAAATTTTAAGAAAAGTGAGTTGCATTCATCATTTTCTTTTAGAATATTTTGTTATTTCTTCTTTGATTGGAAGAAAATATAAAAAAAAACTTAGTTTGTTAGATCTCTTTCTTTGCTGGCATTTTATTTGCATTGTTATTTGAAAAAGAAAAAGAAATTAGCATATCGTTGTGTTTCTTCTAATTTTAAAAGCATTTCAATATATATATATATATATAATCATTCTTTTCCAGTGTTCATGTAAGTTTCATCATTTTTCACAAAGAGTCTTAACAACATCAGTTGCACTACCGTACCCCTTTTGAGTAAATCAAGCCTTAAAAAGAACACTAATTAAAAATTACTAGACTTTATGTTTGTAGGGTCCATCAACTAGATTAGGCTAGAGCCTTGATTTAGGTTGGAGAGGAAACTCTTCAAGGCTATAAAACAAACATACAAGTCTGTGCTAAGGAGTGTATAAGTCCAGTATTGTGAAAGTTATCTGGGACCCCCCTCTAACACAGGGGATAAACATGAGGTCGCATGTGGAAAGGTAGCGGAGATAACCCCTCCAAAGATGGACCAATCATAGTGGAGAACACATATAGAGGGCTTGTCTTGGGATTTCGTCGATTGCATTTGCCACAGAGCTTCATGCGTCTTGAATCCATTCGAGGTCCTCATTTTTTTTTCGGACCACTTACTTTCGATACCCTTGGTAGGTTTCAGGCTTGGTACCCTGCTCATTGTTGTCTACCCGACTGTCGACTGTACCCGCTTGGTGACTGTTCGCGCGCTGGCAACCTAGTTTCCTATCCTTCTAGTGACATACATAGGTGACTGGAGGGGTATATCACGGTACCTAGGATAGACATCGGGCCACACTTTGCAGACTATACTCGGGGGGTGATTTTGTTTTTGAGTTGCACTTGCACCGATAAGTTTCTCTAGTGTTGGTTTGTGTAACTGTTCTTCCAACTAGTTAGTCGTTTGCTTGATTTTCCTTTAGGAACTTTTAGTGTGTGCTCTGTGCTCCCTAGTTTTCCATAGTGAGTTATTCAATCATGGATTTGGGTCTCTGACCTAGGGTGGTAGACCTCCCACTCCACCGGTTGAGAGGACTTTTCAGTGTTCCTCTTATAAACAAGGAGTCACCTCTTAATAGACGTTGTTTTGATAACACTGGTTCTTCAGAGTGAGTGTGTGAGATTTTTACGAATTTAATGATCCCGCAAGGGGAGAACCTCTGCATAAGATATCCATTGATAAAGTTCCCAATGATACCAACCAAGGAACCCCTTTGCAAGGGGATTCTTGTGTTTTTCCCTTCTTCGGAAACGTTGGTGTCCCTTTGATGGCCACTTTGTACATTCCTGGGTTGAATGTGGGACTACCGGTTTGGTTGGGTACCATTCCAAATGTCCCAAATTCTCTTGACGCTTCTCAATTAAGCACCTTCAGTCATGGGCACCCTATTGATGTTTCTTCGTCAGCAAAGTCTTCTCCTCCTCCTTCTCCCGCCTCTGGTGAAAGTAAAGTTACTAGTAACTAGAAGTCTAAATGAAATAGAAAGAGGAAGAATAGGAAGAAGAAATCACCAACCTCTGCGAGTCATGTTGGAGATAGGTCGACAACCTCTGCAAGTCACATTGAAGATCAACACCCAGCCTCTGCAAGTTATGCTAGGGGCAGACACTCACCCTCTACAAGTCATGATGGGGGAAAAAATCCAGTCACTGCTAGTCATACTGGTAATAGGTCTGTAGCCTCTGCAAGTCATGTTATCAACCCATCACTAACCTCTGCAAGTCATGTTGGAGATGTGAAACCAACCACTGCTAATCATGTTGGGGGCATTAATTCTATTGAGAAACCTAGAGAGATAGGACATAAGCCTAAGTTCCTTTGTAAGCTTTGCAAGGGAGATCACCTTACTCATTTATGCCTTGGCATTCCAGAGGTACAAAGATTGTGGTCCCTGTCTGCAAGCTCTTATGATTATGAGTCTTCTAAGGTTTCCTCACAGTATATTCAACCATTGGTTGAGGAAGTGGTCATGCCGATGTAGTCATCGGCTGATCCCACTCCTCTTTGGGGGGTGAGGTGCCTTTAGACCTTGTAGTCTCTCAACCTATTCAACCATTGGTTGAGAAAGTGGTCATGCCGATGCAGTCATCGGATGATCCCACTCATTTTTTGAGGGGTGAGGTGCCTTTAGACCATGTAGTCTCTCAGCCTATGCAGCCATTGGTTGAGAAAGTGGTCACATTGATGCAGTCATTGGCTAATCCCACTCCTCTTTTGAGGGGTGAGGTGCCTTTAGACCATGTAGTCTCTCGGCCTATTCAACCATGGGTTGTGAAAGTGGTCATGCTGATGCAGTCATCGACTAATCCCACTCCTCCTTTGGGGGGCGAGGTGCCTTTAGACCATGTAGTCTCACAACCTATTTAGCCATTGGTTGTGAAAGTGGTCATGCCGATACAGTCATCAGATGATCCTACTCTTCTTTTGGGGAGTAACGTGTCTACCGACTATGTTTTTAGCATTTCTGGTTCAGTACTTTCAGAACAAGGGGGCATTCCGCTCATTTCGAGCACACCCCCTCCAAGCCCTAGGATGGTTTCCTTTTTTTGGAATGACCTTGTTGAGCCTCGTCTTCCTTCCGCCTCACCTTTTCAAATAAGGGTTGAAGTTAATTCAACAAACATTTATCGATGTAGTGTGGATGAAGGAGCCTCTACAAGTATTTTATGCTCCTCGGTTTGGAAAGTCTTGGGATCTCCTGAGCTTGTGTCTTCTTCGCATGAACTTTTGGCTTTTGACAAACGTCCTAGTGAATATTTGGGGGTTCTTCCTCAGTTTCATATCTCGTTAGGTGGGAAGATTGTCTGTGTCGATGTTATAGTGGTGCAAGGCCTGTCAGATTTCAGTATGCTTCTCGGGCGTGATTATGTATATGCTATGAATGTTGTGGTGTCTACGCTCTTCCGGGTGATGCATTTCCCTCACAATGGAAGCATTGTCATTATTGACCAGATGGCATCTGATAATCACCATCCTAATTCGACATTATTTCAGACTACCCCTTTATATGTTCCTAGTGTTCGTGTAGACTCTACCCTGCCATGGGTTAATTATGTGGCATCTTATCCTCGGTGTTCAATTGCTTCTAAGAAGGAACCTGCGAAATCATGCTGGCCTTCTCGAGACTTAGTCTCAGTAATTGATCCATTGGTGTATCCAATGGGGGCATGGGAGCCCTTGATTCCCCCTCTTGGTCCAAGTAGGCTTGAGTATCCTTCCAAGTCTAATCTCGTTGTTTGTTGATCCTTAATCCCTCATGCTCGTGACTCTTCGCTGATAGAATCTGCCAATCCTAGCTAGAAACTCCATCATCATATAGAGTATGGTCATTTTACTTCACCCGTTGGGACTGTCGACCCTCGTTTGCGTGATTTCTCAAATTTTGAATTTCCTTCAGATAAGGCTATCCTTGATGCCATGACTACAGTTTCTATACCGCGGGAGGACTTACACCGTGGTTTGTGTTTTCTTCCCTTTTGGGAGACTTCCTGAGTTGACTATCGAGGAGGCTCTACCTGAACCAGTTTCATACATGAGTTGTAGCCCCCATGGAGTCTTCTTTAATCCCTTTTCAGACTCCCTAAAGATGAAAAGATTGTTGAGTGACCTTGTTTCTTCACACGTTAAATTGGTCCAGAAGAACGTTCCTTACACTAGTCTTCTTTTAAGCCCTTTTCAGACCCTCTAAACATGAAAAGATTGTCGAGCGATCTTGTGGCATTTCACACTCGTTAAACTGAAATTTGAAGTCATGTCTGTCTGGCGATAGTTTACCCCTTTTTTGGTCTGGACGATCAACTGTACGAACAAAGGTATACTCTAAGGAACTTCAGTTCTCTAGAAGAGTACTGTCAGGTATCATTTTAACCCTTTTTCAGGCCTGAGGGACTAAATGTACGAAAAAGGAACACCCACAGAGTCCATAGTTAAGCTCTTTTCAGACTCCCTAAAATTGAAAAGATCACCAAGTGACCTTATTCTTTCACACTCGTTAAAATGGTCTAGAAGAACATTCCTGATGGAGTCCATAGTTAAGCTTTTTTCAGACTCCTTAAAAATGAAAAAAATTTCGAGTGATCTTGTATTTATCACACTCATTAAAATGGTTTTGAATAGACGTCTTGTCGGTGCTAGTTTTCCCCTTTTTCGAACCGACTAGACTAGCATCGAAAAAGGTACCCCAGTGGAGTCTCCTTTTTTCAGACTCTCTAAATATGAAAAACTGTCGAGCTTACCTTCTCTGGGCTCGTTAAACTTACATCGAAGGACATTACCATTGTGTGTTTTATTAATCACATTTGCATACCCACGTCTTTGGCCTAATGCCGGCTCCATGTTTCTCTCAACTGAACCATCTAAAGCATGCCTTATACGCAAGCCCTATAGCACTTTGCCTCTGCGTCTTGACACCTTTGGCCCCTAGAGGATTTTTCCCGAGTGTCCTTACTTTGAACATTAGTATTGTCCCTGTGCCTCAAACTTGTATGTTTGCAACACTCATTCCTCCTTTGTAATGTAACATTCTTTTATTCTTTTTCCAAAATTATTGAAAAAGACAAAAAAAAACAAATATACCCCAAAAAGAGGAAGGGAAGAGTATTTTCTTTATTGGCAGCATAATGAGTCACCCTTGGATAAAGCACATCTCTCCATTTGTTCGTCAAAATCTAGGATTTAATTTGACCTTAGGAAGTTGTTCTCGCTACATAGAGTTGTGTCCTCTTCTATTTGGTTATTCTTCCAAACATATGGAGAGTTTGCGTTGCCTCCTACCTCGTAAAATTATGTTAATGCCATGCTGCCTGAGTCTCATCATTTGTCATGCTATTGTCCAAGGGAAGTTTTTACCAAGCCTGAGTCAGCCCCTCTGTAGTTTGTCTCTTGCCCTCATACCCGACCATCATGAATGTCCAATCAAGTCTTTGTTCGAAATCAATGAAGCCTTCAGTCTAATCATCAAGATTCTTTATTCCATGACCAACGAGCCGTCGAAGACCTCTGGGTAGTGAATTCGTACACTCATATTACACTACTACCCGAGTTTTGAATATTTTGAAGTTGTTTCTCGAGATCTGAAGACCTCATCTCCATCCATCAAGCCTTATCAGCTTCTGAGAAGATGGATACTCTACACGTATATCTTTTTTATTTCGAGATGTAGCTTCACTATGTATTTCTCGTGGCTACACTTTATATAGTTATATGACATGGATCTATAGTGTATTTGATTGGTAGCCATGATTTTATTTTATACCGAGCATGGGTATGCTCGCCTCGGTGAGACAATTACTATTTTTGTAGATGGCACCTCCTGATTTATGGTTTCTATGCTCACTTGTTTGGCACATCGGTGAATATTGTTAATGTATCTCAGCCATCAGATTCTCTTTTGACCTCACACACTAGGGGGCATCTGTTATAACCCTAATTTTCACCAAGCATGCTTACCTAGCATCAAGCCATCTTAGATTCCTTCTTTGCCAAAACACTATTGAACAAGTCTTCTTAAAAACCCCTTTTATAAAGGCCCACACACCCTGATACTTTATTGCATGTGTGTACACACTAGCTAACCCAAGACAACTCGTGTGTACCTACAAAAGCACGAAAAAAGAAAAGTTGTTGACGGATCACATAGCTTTGGGTAAGTTAACTAAACCTTTCGTCCATGCATGGCTGGAAGTTCGACCAAATACCTAGCTTCTTCTAGCCTATAAAAGAAGGGTTAGGGGTTCCATTTGGAAGAGGAGAATCATAGTAAAGAAACTATACCCGATTTTGCATTCCCTTTGTCCCAACCTTTAGCCATCCTTGTGCAAAGAGAAGTATAGAGAAAAAAAGTTGGAGGATATCTGAAGAGGATCCCAAGACCAAGTTCGTGGAGCAGTGGTCGGCTTCATCATTGTAAGTTGATTTATTGAAGTTAATAATAAATAAGTACTTTTCCCATCCCACCATATGAGGTTTTCATGGTTTATTGCGTACATATTGATTAAATATATAACCCATTAATATGTATATCAAATGCATGTGGAGTTCTTTGTTTATTTTATGTGAATGAAGGTCAGCCTTGGGAGAAGAGCTGCAGTCAAAGATCAACTAAGCGTAAAGAAGGATTGATATCAAATGCCCGAAATAAGGTGTGCTCACTTGATCTTCTTAACTATGTATTTGCTTAAGAATAATGGGGATTAGGTCTGAGATGACGGTAGAAAGTAGGAATCTTTAAGTCTTTTTTGCATGCATGATAAAAACCTAAGTGCTAGTCCGTAGAGGGATTTCCCACTCACAACACATGGATAATACGAACGTTGCAATTCTTCATTCCTTCGGCCCTCATGATGAAATGATAATAACTATGGAACTTACCGACGTGACCTTATATTAACCATTTGACTCGATAGGGGTACATAGAAATAGCTTTTAATAGTATTCGACCTTTTGGGTAAAAACATCCTCGTACTACATATACAGTTTCCAAATCTGACACCCTTTCCCATTTCCAAGGGCCAACTGACCATTTGCTGACTTCAGCCTCACGGTGCTATGTACCCGATTTCACATGTTTGGGCGCATGGATCGTGACGTGACTCAAAATCAAGTCTAAATGGAAATAAAAGTGGCGACGCTAACAACTAGCTCCAACAGGGATGCTATCCCCCCTGTGAGGTAGCAAATAACAGTAGACCAGGTGCCTGATCGTTGGGATTTATTTGATGTCTAGATACTAAGTGATATAAACGACGGACGGAAAAACAAACTGGAATCGATGACACAACCTCTAAGACTTTATCATAAACTTAGGGCCTTCACTTCGGGATTCAATTTTATGTTGACCTACTAACTCAACGCAAATTGAGCGACTATTTACAATGACGAATGACTTAAACGGATTTTGTTACATCAGGTAACGTTTGAGGAACCTGTCATTTACAGGTCCCCAACCAAGGCATTCTCCATCCGATCCTTTCAGGAAATATGCATTGTCTCCATAGTATGGGCCAACTTTGTATGGTCCCTTCCAAAGGTGATCAAACTTTCCGTGTTTTCCTTTATCTTCATTTCTCGCATCCCATCTCAGCACTAGATCTCCAACTTGGATATTTTCGTTCATGGAATGTTTGTCAAAAGATTTATTTATCCTTTCCTAATGGATCTGAGATCGATTATACACATGTTCCCTTGCGTGTTGGGTGTGAATCAGCTGGTTTATCCTCCTTTCGCATCATTTGGCTTGACCTCCTGCTCTTGCAACAATTTCCTGACGGGTGGTCCCAATGCAGTAGTGAAGATCGTGTCTGCGCCGTAAACGATATGGAAGGGTGACGTTGATATGGATTTTTTGGTGGTAATCTGATCTTCCCACAACGCATAGATAATATTCTTATGCCATGCTCTCTTGTTGTCTTGCAAGAGCCTTTTGATGATTCTGGTCAGGCTCTTATTCGAGGATTCTTCTAACCTATTTCCCTATGGATAATATGCTATGGAATGTCCCAAGGTTATTTTATAGTCCTGATGAAACTTCTCCATCCTTTTAGACTTGAACGCGGTCGCATTATCAGTTATGATCTTTATAGGGCATCCAAACATTGACAAAATGTTTGTCTCCAGGAACTATATGATGACTGTGTCGATGGCTTGCTTTGTGGGGACTGTCTCGATCAACTTTGTAAAATAATCCCGTGGCTGTGAGAATCCATTTATGCTGTGCAGAGGATGGTGGGTTTATTTATCCTATGAAATCTAGCCCCCACTACATGAAAGGTGCCTCGACTAAGATTGGC
The DNA here is from genome assembly GCA_010110895.2 of Picea sitchensis. Lineage (NCBI taxonomy): Eukaryota > Viridiplantae > Streptophyta > Pinopsida > Pinales > Pinaceae > Picea > Picea sitchensis. Next base: position 72,671 of record SNQJ01S0048341.1, on the reverse strand, counting down.
TTTAACAACAAAGGCTGTAACTTTCTTCTCTCATCGAAAATATGGCACTCGTGATAGCTGGAGACCTCTTTATATACGTCGACAAAAATCGTCGACCAGTAGTATCATACCCTTAGGATCTTGTGCACGGTGGTATTCCAATAATGGTTTCCTCAGCAGTCGCCTTTGTGAAACTCTTGTATGGCTCGTTTCACCTTGTCCTCTAGCAGACAACTCAACAGTATTCCTCCGAGATCTTTCCAATAAAGAAAATTATCCAAAACAGATAACTTAACTTCCTTCATCTTGAGGAATATTGCCTTAGTCTTACTCGCGCTCGGAGGGGCTTGGAGATTTTATAAAACATATATGATGTCTTCATACCACGATTTATCAATGAAACACTCAGGTATCTACGCAGCCTTTTCTTCTTGGGGGCATTCTGACAGATCGACAATGAAGTTCATACCTACCACGTCGCAGTCCGATTGCACCATCAACTTCGCAAGGCCCTGAACCTTGACCAGCTTTGTCGATTTGATCTCAAGGTCGTATTCTAACATGGCTACTATCCATTTCCCTCTCCTTCCTTCAGGATCGGGCTGATTCAGGATGTCCTTTACTGAACTGCTGGGCACACAAGCTATGATGTGAGAGTGTAATATGTATGTCCTGAATTCCTTTAGATATTTTACTAAGGCATACACCTGCTTTTCCATAATGTCATATTTTAGGGGAGCATCGCGCAGTTTCCGGCTGAAGTGGGCTATGGGTTTCTTGAAATCATGTTCCTCCTTCTGCAATAGTACCCCGACAATAGTGTGTTCAAAGGCAAATGAAAAAAGGAGGAAATCCTTCGTAAATTCCAGGTTGGCTAGCACAGTGGCTTTAGTCAAAGCCACCTTGATATATTCAAAGGAATTATTGGCTTCTCAATTCCACTTAATCTCGTTTCCTTTCCTGAGCATACAAGTTATATGTTTTATGATTTCCGCCAGGTTTGGGATAAACCTCCTCAAAAAGTTCACCTTACCTAGGAAGGACTGTACCTCTTTTTTACTGCATGGGGTGTTGATCTTCAAGATCCCTTCAACCCTGCTGGGGTCTATTTTAATCCCTTCCTTGGAAACGATGTGCCCCAAAATATTTCCCTCTTCCACCACAAAATGAGACTTCTTTGAGGAAGAATACATTGTGATGTCATCAAGGTAAATCACGATGAATTTGTCCTTCTCATCAACAAACATGATGTCCATTTCCCTATCGAAAGTGGCACCAGAGTTCATCAGGATGAATGGCATCTTAGCGTACATGAACGTTCCCCACATAGTGGTGAAAGTCGTATTCTCTCTTTCGTCGGGGTGGACCATGATTTGGTTATATCCTTAGAAGTTGTCTAGCATGGACATCTTCTAAGATACCACTACCTTTTTCAAGATGTATTCCATTTTGGGAAGGGGGTAGTGGTCTTTGAGAGACACCTTATTCAAATTTCAAAAATCTACGCACAGTCTAATTTCACTGCTTTTCTTTCTCACAGGTACTAAGTTAGCCACCCATTTCGAGAACCTTAATGAAACAATGATTTTGGCATCGAAAAGCTTCTGTACCTATTTCTCGATCAATGGAAGCAACAAGGGGTTTATCCATCTCAACTTCTATTTGAAAGGCTTATGTTCTTCCTTGAGAGGGAGAACATGTTGGATCACCTTAGTATCATACATGTTTAGATCATCGTAGCTCCACGAAAAAACATATGGGAAATATTTCAAGAGTTTTATGTAGTCCCGCTTGACCTCCAGACTGAGTGTTTTTGATAATCTTACTATATTTGGCCCTGCCTCGGTCCCAATGTTGCAGTCTTCCACGTCTTCCACACTTGTAGTGATCTTGGGGTTCTTGGCCATGTCATTTTCATCAAACAACTTTTCTAGTGGCACCAATCCCTTTGGAATAATATTGTTCTTTAGTTGTATTATATCCCTCCCCATGATCTGGTTCAGAAAAGGGTCATCGTCACTGCGTGCATCTGCACCTTCCTCTTCGTCGTCGCAGTATTCCCCATCAATGTTTGTGTTAGGGAACTCGTCACTCATGAGGAGGAATATTTCCACCTATTTATCATCATCAAACACCTGCCATTGTTTGATATTGTTGGGTACTATTGTCCTGTTCCTGACTTCAATTTCATATCTTTTATCTAGAAGAGTGGGAATATTGAAAACTGAGGCTGAGGTGGCCAACGCATCGATGATGTGCTTTTTTTCTCTAGGGATAACATTCAGGTCATACTCTGAAAATCCTTCAAGAAGGTTCAAAGGCAGATTTATGTACATGCGCATTCTGGGGTGTCTGGTTTGATACACACCTTTCACCTGATTTATGATCAGCTCGGAATCCCTGTGCACTATTATCCTCTGTGCACCTAACTCTTTCAAAACTTGTAAGCCCAGGATAAGCGCTTCATACTCGGCCATTTTGTTAGTACACTCAAACGCGAGCTTGTATGAACGCAACTTTGTGCTTGTTTTAGGGGGGCTCACCCATATACCAGGCCCAACTCCTTCTCAGTTGACTACGCCGTCAAAACTCATGTTCCACACCCCGTCTTACGCGTGGTCTTCTAGGTCGACGCACTCTGCGGTTTCCTACGTGGTTTTCTTTTTTACTGTCGTGGTGGTCGTCAATCCTTCTTCTCCGAAGCTAATATCATTGTAGAAAATAGACAAACTCACTTCGGTGTCGACGACGTATATAGGATGGTTGTGAGGCTACGTTTTGTTTCTTACCATGTATTTCAACAACACTTCCCTGTACAGTCTTATGTCATGGCCAAACATAGGAATAGTGGCATAGGTCATATCCATCTGCAAAGTTCCCTTCAGCTTCGCATCCCACGATCTCAAGAGAAACATGCCGAACTTCGCAGGTATGTTGGCGACGACTATGTCCATGACCATGTTCTTGGCGGGGATTTGGGCCAACGATATGACCAGGTATTTGATTAGGCCCAAACATTTAACTTTCCTCGAACCAAAAGAGAAAAAGTCCTTGTATGGTCTGGTGACCTCTAGACCCAGCTCGTCCATGACCACCTTCGGCATGAGATTATGTGATGTGTCAAAATCAAGCATGGCATTATGCAAGTTCAAATCATGGATCTTCAGACTGACATAAAAGAGGGGAACATCTTCATCATCGTTCATCTCTTCGATGTGCAGACCAAAGGTGGGGTGGTCATCGTGAACGTTCAGAGTATTGGGGACACCTCCCCTTTTTATCATTTTAATGATTTGTTCCTGATACTCGCCCTTTCTAATCAGCTCATTGAATGGGACAAAGATTTTGATTTTTGTCATTTCTTGTTCAAATTTGAAGGGGGAAAGGATTTTTCTACCTCTTTTCCGCTCATCTCTCGGCTTGTCTCTGGGGATTTCTTGGGGACTTCCTACTTCGACTTTGTCCTCTCATTTGCATATTTGGCTGCACTTTATACCCTCGGTTAGCTTGTTGAAGGTGCGCCCACTGCAGGCTTCTTTACAGAGTCTGTTTGTTTCAGCTCAACCGGTGCATCTTTACTCTGAAGGTTATACTTCTTATGGAAATGCATGATATCATTCTTAATAACCTTACTTAAATTCATCTATCTCCTAAAACAGTGCATCATCTTTCTTGAGTATCATACCATCCTCGATTTCTAGCATGAAGTATTCGTTTTGGCTCATGTATCGATCGTGTTCTCTCTTTGTCAAGAATACGCGTGGGTTTTTGTCATCACAAAAATGCATCTGGTCGTCGAAAGACTGGTCGAAATCCTTATCTTCGTAGTTGTTCTAAAAAGGAGGTCTTGTCTTCTGTTCACCTGGGTCCCACTGCTTTATTTGAGGAATCTGACCTCTTCGGAGATTCTGATTTCCGGGTTGTGGGTCATTTTGTTCTCACGCAACAGGCCTATTTCCCACAGACATTATTTCCATCAACTTTTCCATGGTATTCATCATTATATCGAACTTGTCGTCTAAGGACTGTGACGTCACTGACTACGCATTGCCCAAGGTCTTTTGTCGCCCCAGTTGAAATTCGGTTTTATTTTTCCCAATGCCATCATGTTCACTTCGACCTCGACAACGTTACTCATTATGGTGTCCAAGTTTTCCGATCTCCTTTCTCTCAGTAGCAGAGCAAAGTCACTGTCGAGTGAATCCATGTACCGCAACTACGCAACACCAGGAGGGGGTTTACCTCGGTAGGGATAGAGTTATAAAGCTTCAAAAAATGGGTGGAGAACTCTTGCACCATTTCCTACAGTGTTTTCTTCATGTTTTTGTATTATGTCAGCAGCTGAAAAGGGTTTTTCTTGTTCCCCCATTTATTTAGGAAGGACCTTTCGAATGCTGTGAAATATCGAATGCTTGCAGGTGGGAGGGATTTAAACCATTTCCTTATGTCTCTCGAAAGGCTTTGCACAAAAAACCTCATTTTTGCATCCGCCTCGTCCACCTCTTCCAAGTCAACAAAGTCATTAAACCAGTCTAGGTGTTTCTCGGCAGAAACATTTCCCTCGGCATCATAGAGTCTGATTCTTTGGATATAATTCAGAGGCAAGTTGTGTAACTGGGTCAGCAGGATGAGGGGAGTGAATCTGGCAGCCATAATCCTAGGGGGATTCATATTTTGGGAGATAATGTTCAACACCAGGGCTCAGAAATTGTTTCGGTCGAAAATGGTCTTGTCCAAACTAGTTTCTGACTTAGATCTAAACAGAGTCTGCTTGAAAATGGTGTCAAACTCTAGGTCATCAATTCTCTGTGCGGCATCTTTGGGCAAGGACAGACTTATGTACAGGAAATAGAACGGGTCTGTTGCTTGCTCTCTAGCCTTCCACAGAATCTTCTCAGGGTCTTATATGGGCTCAAAGGGGGTTGGGTCAGGATTCACTCTGGTGTAAAAAGTATTTGGAGCTAGGTTTTGTGAGTAGTGCTACTTGGGGGCTAGTAGTTTTTTTGGACTAGATTCACCAGGGTAAAGGTTTTATCCGGTATGGGTGTTTGTCCCTCTATTACCCTCAGGGGTCAAACTACAATGGTTGTTGTTCTCCCTAGGAAAATCTCTTCAACTTCATCCCTGACAACAGTGCCAGAATGTTAGCACTCCGTAAATCTATTTGGCTGACGAACAGATGACGAAGGTAAATTTTTCAACCAACTTTGAGACTTGAAACTAGCCCTTTGGATCTGGAGAGGGCTTTCTCAGAAATGGCGCGATCTCCATGCAGGATATGGCTTTACGAACAGTGGATAGATTTAACACTGATAATAAAATGTTTTTTGTTATATTGGCACAGAAAAGTAAAATTTGCGCTATGGGGTCGGTCTGAGGAAGAGATAGAACAAATGACTCAGTGACTGGATTCGAGAGGGAAAGTCTAGGCGAGCAACAACCTTCAGTGTAAACCGTAAACTGTGGCGGGAGAAAAAACACAAGAAGTAACTCAAGAGCGTCGTTGTGGACGAATTCATAGTTAACTTGAGAGGAAAACATTTTTTCTAAGTGGCGTGAACAAGGGGCGCAGTACAACGAATCTGCAGGTTCGAAAATTCATTCTGAAATAGACGATATGGGATATGAAATAAAAGATAATAGGAAGCACATACATAGAGAAAGAGACACAATACATCAAACTATCACAACTAGAATATTTTAATCAAATCACAGGACCTTTGCATTAAATTTTGGTCAAGACTCAGGCTTCATACAATAGCATTTCTTTCTCAAATTTTCCAACCAACCTGGCTTACATCGAAAATATGAAATATATAAGCTAGGGTGCCACTTGGGCTGCCCTGCTTTGTAACTACTAAACATAGACTAGGAAAACTATGCCACATGCGCCATAAACTCTTTGCATGGGACTATCTAAAAATAGGCAAAAATGATTTATGTCTACTAACAACTACCTTCGAGTTGGCCGCGTGGTCTGATCATCGGTGAGGATCTGATGTAGGAAAAAGGTGTTGTTGTATCTCTTGATTGGGCATCCCAACGAAGAAGTGTTTGTCCAAAACTTGTTGTCTGGAACGTTGGTTTCGCCTTCCATTATGCGCCTATTAGCTGGAGAGTTGTGCACAACAAAAAACTATTTGATTCTCATGAACGTTGTCAAAATGGTGAGATTCTTCAAAGGACGTGTGTCACTCAAAACTATTGTGAAGAAGAATGTCACTCGTTAATCTTTCTCTCCTTGTGTGCTAGCAAGAGACACATAGACTCCCTGTTCAATTGCCTCGTGCTCTCTGGGATGCTCCTTGTACTTTTCCTCTTCCAGCCTTTGTGCCTCTTGCAGCTGGACAATAACGTTATGAGCCTCTTTAAGCTTCCTTTTCAGCCATGCCACGTTCCCTCCGTGACTCTGTGCAGCTGATGCCTCCGCGGTTTTTGTAGCTAGATGTCATTTTAATTACCTGTTCTCTTGATACAGCTCGGCAATAGCCAACATTGCTTGCTTCAGCTGCTGGGATGGCATTTCCTCATTAGTTCCCATGGCTCCTTCCTCCCTTGTTCTGATTCTACATTCCCAACATAAATATCTAGCAAGCTCTAGCTGGGTGTCGCGGGTGAGTAGTCCTTCAGTTGTCAGTTCACCATGCGGTCCTTCTAAAATTCGAACCTTCATGATCTCCTCGCTCTTTCTTGGATGGCCTCTCCTCCAAGGAAATTATTGTTCAGAAGACGAGGCTCCTGTCGTTTCTCTCTTCTGTGTGAATTTCTCCATTTCAACTGTCCCACGTCTTAAACTGATCTCTTCTATAGGTGAATGAATGGTTTCCTCTACATCATTGGGAATGGTCGTTGCAGGTGTTAATGAATCCCAATATCTTTGAGGTTTGGGCCTTGTAGTTTTGCCACTCCACGTGCCCTTTCTTGTACTTTGAGGAGCCGCCATGGCGCAACAAAGGTATACCCTGTGCGCAACTTTGAATGAATGTTTTGGGGAGCAGTTCTGAAACAATTGAACTAGAAAAGGGAAAACTGGGAAAAACAACTTGAACTAGGTTCTACGACTAGAGAGCATGTTGAGCATATGATATTTATAGTGAATCGTCCGAGAGAGGGAAACATGCTAGAAATCAATGAATTTATGGTGATGGGATGTTTCAAGTCGGCCTTCAGGTTTCTCATGCAAAATCTCGGCATGTGGAGTGTAGGTGATACGACTTGTTGTGCATGGATAATACGAATGTTGCAATTCTTCATTCCTTCGACCCTCATGATGAACTGATAATAACTATGGTATTTGCCAACATGACCTTATATTAACCATTTGAGTCGATAGGGGTATGTAGAATTGGCTTTTAATGGGATTTGACCTTTTGGGAAAAGACATGCTTGTACTACGTATACAGTTTCTAACTCTGACACCCTTTCCCATTTCCAAGGGCCAATCGCCCATTTGCTGACTTCACCCTCACGGTGCTACGTACCCGATTTCACATGTTTGGGTGCATGGATCGTGACGTGACTCAAAATTGACTCTAAATGGAAATAAAAGTGGCGGCACTAACAAAGGGTATTAATGTATTTGTGAGGTGCTTTTGAATATTTAATTTTCTATCATACTAATCTTTTATGGAACCCACACCTAGTGGATATACATTGTTATGTGGATTATGATTGGGAAGGGGATGTAGATAGATTGGGATATACAAGAAGATACATGTTTTTATTTTTTGGTGTAGTAAGTTGGAGGAGAAAGCAACACATTGTGTCATTTTTTCCACTGTAGAGATAGAGTATATGGAAACTACTCATGCCTATAACGAGACCATTTGGATTATGAAACTATCTTCAAAAGTAGGGATAAGTCAGAGAGTTATTATAGTTCAATGTGATAGTAAGAGTTTCATTTTTTGTTGATATTATGATAGTTATGGGAGGTATTAACCTCCACTTGTAACCTTTCACGAGACTAGAATATTTTGGGAAGAAAGAGAAACCCTAAAGACTTGGATAATAACCCTAGAAGACAAGTTGGATTCATAGAATAATTAATATTGAGTTATTATCCCCCAAGAAGAGAATTTGGCCCAGTCGGTTAAGATGGAGCAGTATAAATAGAGGGGGATAGAGCGCATTTGTGACTCACTCACTCACGATTGCATAAAGATAAGAAATGTACATGAGTGAAGGAGAACTGCAACCGCTACAGTAGTGATCTTGTCTTGGGTTATCGATTTGGAATTTCTTCTTGGTCTTTGATTATCCTTTCTTGGTGCGCTAGCCTTGGTTGGCTATTGATATGCTACTAGAATTATTCTATCTTTCAAGGTTAGGGTTCTCAAGGGTGTCCTTTTTGCCTATGGTTGGGTGACAATATTGCTATATTGTATCTGGTTAAACAAGCACACCCATTTTTCTAACAGGTTATGGGATCACACCTCCTTTAGTTAGTATAACCATTGGAAGGAAGTTAATCCATAATATTATCAAGCTCTTTGAATAATTGATGCTAAGGTTTCTAGTGGGTGCAGTTACTGAAGCAATATCGCTAGGGTTATTAGCAAGTGCAACTGCAAACCCCAAAACATCTTTCCCAACACCTTCTAGTGTGCCTTAGTCCTACGCACCTATTGACACTCTTATAAGAAAAAAAACCATCAAGGTTGAGATTTAGGGTCAAAGTCAATGTTTGACCATTCCAAGTCAATGTTTGACCAGTCAAAGTCAAAGTTTGACCAGTTATCAGTCAACATAAATCATGAAAGAAAAGATAGAACATCTACATTATTCAACTCTTACAAGAAGTCTTGAAGATGACATGTGGATAATTGAGAGTGGAGCTTCTAGGCATATGACAGGAGAACAGGTCAGACTCTCCAGTTTGAATGAAAAGAAGACATCCTATGAGGTAGAACTTGGAGACAAGAGCACCTATACAATTGAAGGGATTGATCAAGCCTCCATCAAATTGAAATCATGTAATAATGTTCATTTGAGTCATGTCTTATATGTACCTGGTTTAGAAAATAATCTTATATCTATATCTTTCTTAGAGGAAAAAGGAAATATAATAGCCTTTGTAGATGGTGAAGTACTATCTTGGTCTAGAGACTCCAACATAGATAATGCTAGAGTTATTGGAACTCGTGAAGGAAGATTATACAAACTACTGGAACGAAATGATGGAGCTCTTATACATGATGAAGTCAATCCCAGTGAACTTTGGAATAGAAGGTATGCTCATCTTAACTATTGAGAATTACCTTTCCTTGAGAAAATGGTTGAAGGAATACCAAAAATACAATATACACATGAAGGAATTTTCATATAATGTTCTCTCGACAAAAATGTTAAGAAGCCATTCTCAAGTAGCAATAATAGATCTAAGGAAATCGTAGATCAAATACATTCAAATTTTTGTGGTCCAATGCCAGTCAAATATCTAGGAGGTTCTCCTTATTATGTAACCTTCATAAATGGTTACTCAAGAAAGACTTGGTTATATCTCTTGAAGACAAAGGATGAAGTTTTTAGCAAGTTTCAAGGATTGAAAGAAAAAATAGAAAACCTCACAAGAAATAAAATCAAGACTTTAAGAATAGATAATGGAGGAGAATACCCATCCAAGGAACTTGTTTCCTTTTGCAAATCAATAGGGATTAGGAGGGAGTGAATAGTTCCTTATAATCCTCAACAAAATGGTGTAGAAGAAAGGAAGAATATATCCATTGAGGAAACCATGAAGTCACTAATGAACAATCAAAGTTTATCCATTTATTTATGGGGAGAAGCAGCCATGACAATAATATATGTTCAGAATAGAAGTCCCCATCACATATTGAAGGATATGACTCTAAAAGAACCTTCTTAGGAAAGAAACCCAATGTGGAACACTTAAGAACCTTTGGGTACCTTATTTACATTCATATTCCAAAGGATAAAGGAAGAAACTAGAACCCTCAGGAAATAAGGGCATATCTGTTGGATATAGTGAATCATCCAAAGCGTATAGAATCTATATTTTAGAACAACATAAGATTGAATTCAATATAGATGTAACCTTCAATGAGAATATGGCCTTCAAGAAATCTATAGAAGAATCCATGGAAGAAGAAGAATATGAAGATCCTAAAGAAGAAAGCACCTCTCTTCCATAAAGTCAGAATGAAGAACCAGAACAACTTGATCATCCAATCAAGCCATGTGAACCTATTGAATCAGTCATTGTACCCAAAACTAGAAAACCTCCATCTTGGCTTGAAGCTACTCTACAAGAATTAAAAAGACTCAAAGCTCCAAGTGGCACCTTCAGAGACAGAAAAAATCCTAAAATATTGTCCAGCTATGAAACATGTATGAAAAAACTTATAAATGAAGAACCCACCACATTTGAAGAAGAAGCTCAAAATAAATAGTGGTAAGAATCCATGACAGAAGAATACCAGTCTATCATGAAAAATGATTTGTGGGAAATCGTGCCTAGACCGAAGGAAAAATCAGTGGTAACTTCAAAATGGGTCTATAAGATCAAACATGCAGTAGATGGAAGAGTGGAAAAATATAAGGCAAGGTTCGTAGCTAGTGATTTCTCCCAGAAGGAGGGAGAAGATTATGACGAAAACTTTTCTCTTGTTTCCAAATACACTTCTATTAGAGCCATTAAGTCTCTTGTTTCTTCCATGGGATGGAGTCTACATCAAATGGATGTAAAGACATATTTTCTCAATGGAGAAATTGAAGAAGAAGTATACATTGAACAACCTCAATTTTTTGAGCTACATTCCAAAGACACTCATGTTTGCAGATTAAAGAAAGACCTATATGGACTCAAGCAAGATCCAAGAGCTTGGTATGCTAGAATTGGCAGTTACTTAAAAAGACTTGGTTTCTCTAAGAGTAATGCAGATCCAAATATCTACTACAAGTTTGTGAACAATGCACCTGTGATTCTACTGTTGTACATCAACGACTTATTCTTGACAAGTGCAGAGTCTATCATCACCCAATGCAAAAAGGAATTAGCTTTTGAGTTTGATATGGAATATATTGGTCCCATGCACTATTACTTGGGACTAGAAGTATGGAAAAAGCATGGTGAAATCATCCTTGGACAAAGAAAGTATGAAGTGAAGATTCTTCAGAAATTCAGAATGATGGATTTCAAATCCATGGCCACTCCTATGACCACAGATATAAGAAAAATAAGATACTCAGATTTCGATCCAGTAGACCCGTCACTATATCAACAATTGATTGGGTCATTGATGTATCTAGTGAACACTCAAACATATATTTTCTTTGTTGTAAACACCTTAAGACAATTCCAGGTGGAACCCAGACATGAGCATTGCATAGCTACAAATCATGTTCTAAGATATATTCGTGGGATGCTAAACTATGGTTTAAGATACACCTCATCCAGTGATATACAACTTCATGGATTCACATATTCATATTGGACAGGGAGTGTAGAAGACAGAAGGAGTACTTTAGGGATGTGTTTCATTTTGGGCTCTGCTATGATATCATGGGCCAACAAGAAACAAAAGTTTGTCGCACTCAACATAGCAGAAACATAATATATTGCAGCATATGAAGCATGTACCTAAGCAATATGGTTGAGGAAGCTTATTTCTGGATTATTTGATCAGGTACCAGATTCGACCGTAATATACTGTGACAATCAAAGTTGTACGAGGCTATGAGAACACCTAGTGTTTCATGACCCATCAAAACATATTGAGATCAAATACTACTTTATTCATGATAAAGTTGAGGAAGGAGAAGTGAAACTCTAGTATATCTCCATAGATGAGTAGGTAGAATATATTCTGAAAAATCCTTTCTCCAAGATAAAGTTTGCGTACTTTAGGGAAAAGATAGGACTCGTGGAGATAACTCCCTTAGCTGAAACAGAATAGATGGCTCCCTAGGTTTGGAGGGAGCACTGATATATATTATTAATTCATCGAAAGTCATTTTCCAGTTTGTAAAATGTTCTAGGTGGGCTAGTTCCTTTCAAGTCTGGAAAGTGGTTCAAGATTTCTAACGGATAGGCATTTTCCAATTCGGAAAATGGTTCGGATTGAACATTCATTTTCATAATAAAAATGGTTTGATAGATTGTTGATGTACCATAGACAATGATTCCCCTTGTGGCCAGTGTGGGGTAATGGTTTAGGAAAATCATTCTTCTTGGTAGTCACTCTGAGTATTGGTCAAGTAGAATGGTTCACCTCGTTGGGCAATCATTCTTTTGAAGTTCACAGTTATGAGAAGTTTTGAAGAATGGTTTGTTTTGGAGGTTGGTGCAGGCAAGTCATTTCCTTAGGAAATGGTCCGGACAGTCATTCCCTATGGTAGACTCATTATCTCCAGGTTGCACTATGATTATTGCTGGAGGAATGGCCCAGTTAGGTGAATGGTTCAAGTTCAGCAATCAGGGACAAGCATTCCCTAGGGAAAACTCGTTCTCTCCATGTTGCACTATGACTAGTGCTCGAGGAATGGCCCAATTAGGTGAATGGTCAAATTAGGGATAGTTATTCTTCTATGCTTGAGAAGAATAGTCCATATATCCCATGGCTGATGTTTTACCTTCTGAGGGAAGATGCTCTTCCGGATATCATATATGTGAATGGAAGAATGGCCCAGATGATTGAGTTTGTATCATGATATTGTTTATGAAGATTAATATCAGATGATATGATTGTTGTAGAGACTATATGTCTCTGGACATTAGTTGTATGCTATTGTGGTGGATGTGACCTAGTGATAGTGAATATGTGTCACTGGTTAGTAGTAGTGTGCTATTGAGAGTGGTTGTGTACCATTGGATAGTATTTGTATAATACTATGAATAGACACAATTGTGTTATATTGGATGGCATTGTTTCAATTGCCATGGAGACTATCTAGTTGGATAGTGATGATGGTTCTCATGATTTGATCATGAGATAGTGTGTGTGGCTATGATGATGGTACTGGTTGAATGGTTTGTTTGTGCTCACGACAATTTCCTTTAATACCTCCCTAGCTAGGAGGGATTATTGATATTATGGGAGTTGCGGGAGGTATTAACCTCCACTTGTAACCTTTGACGAGACTAGAATATTTTGAGAAGCAAGAGAAACCCTAAAGACTTAGATAATAACCTTAGAAGACAAGTCAGGTTAATAGAATAATTAATATTGAGTTATTATCCCACAGGAAGAGAATTCGCCCCAATCAATTAAGATGGAGTAGTATAAATAGAGGGCGCTAGAGCTCATTTGTGACTCACTCACTCATGAATGCATACGGACAAGAAGTGCGCATGAGTGAAGGAGAACTGCAACAGCTACAATAGTGATCTTGTCTTGGGTTATCGGTTTGGACTTTCTGCTTGGTCTTTGGTTATCCTTTCTTGATGTGCTAGCCTTGGTTGGCTATTGATATTCTAGCAGGATTATTTTATTTGTCAAGGTTAAGGTGCTTGGGGGTGTCCTTTGTGCCTATGGTTGGGTGACAATATTGCTATATTGTCTATGGTTAAACAAGCACACCCATTTTTCTAACATTTGTCTGGATAAGAACCCAACCTTTCATGCAAATACAAGGCATATAGATGTCTAGTACCATTTCATTAGGGACATGGTAGAGGATGGAATGATGATACTAGATAAATTTGACACCTTGCAAAATGTTGTAGATGCATTGATGAAATCGATGAGCACATGTAAATTCAAGTGGTTCTATGAGTTTATGGGGATTATGGGCCCTACCCATTAGTTCATAGTTTGATTCATTTTCCCTTATGCCCTTATGGTATATGACAAGTGGAATAATGTTGGGACATGCATGCCATAAACCTTACACTATTGTAGTTGAGTAAAAAATAAATGTACAGAAGTGGCAACGAATAAATCTTAAGTAGTGTGATGTAGGAGCATCGTCAACAGGTACACGAGGAAGGACAATTCAGTGCCTGAGGACCAATCCGGAGTCGTGAATAATAGCCAGCACTGCAAATCTTTTGAGGCTGATAGAAAACAATAAATGAAAAGATCACGCGTGTAGATAGAGTGAGTACGTGTGACCTGAGAATTTAACCCTAGTCTCGATGTAGCAACAATTAGGTAGAAGTTAGTTGTTTTATTTTGTATAAAGAGAGGTTTTACACACCCAAAATAGGGTTACGATAGCTGTGAGCAAGTAGGAATCTCAAAGCAGTGATTGTTGTTTGAATTTCACTGTAACCATTTTCTTGATTTTTGAATGAAGATTACAGAGGAAAATTGATCCAATGTATAGTGTGAATATTGTTTGCAATTTCTCTATTGTTGTCGTTATCTTTTCAAGAATGAATGAATCTTGATACGAGTGTATGTAGCTTTGAAATGATTGAATAAGAATTTAAATAGATTTTCTTCATGAGCCAGTGCAAGGTGTGCACACAGTCTGCAAGGAGTGCATTGACAGGGTCTATTTTAAATTGTAAATCTTAGAAGAAATAACATAAGATTTCCTTTGCAGGTAGTGCAAAGTGACTACTGCAAGGAGTGCATAGTCGTCCGCAAGAATCCAGATCTTACGTAAGAATCTGTTGCAAGGAGTGCATAGGTCCGCAATTCGAATCAGTATCGAAGCGAATCTGTAAAGAAGTCGAAGGACAAGAACAAAGGAACGTCAGGAAGGAGGGAAATAATTCTTTTCAAGAATCCTTAAATCTGAGTTTGACGAAATTTCTAGAAAAGCAAGAAGTGCTTGGGAGATCGAAATATTTGAGATCAAGCTCAGAAGGGATAAAACTTTACAAAAAGTGTGGATGAGATCCAAGAAACGGACTCACAGAAAAGGCAAAGGTTGAAGCCTTTGAATCTTTAAAAAATATTCTAAGTTTGAAGAAGGTGTAAGATCAGGGAGAGAGATTTGGACCATCCGATCAGCAGCCAGACAACGAGAAGAAAGTGCAAAGGAGAAAGGACCTCAACCATTTGATCTAAGCACCTAAAGATCGTATTCATCTGATCAAGGTAAAGTGCACTAACATTAAAGCTTTGAAAGTGTACAGGAGAACCAGACTTACAAAGTTTCGAAATCATCAGAGTCATCCATTGTCAAGGGGGACACGTGGTGAGAGATCAACATTTCATTAACTCAGTACTTGGAGAAGTCAAAGGTTGAGTTATAAGAACTCGCGAGTCACGAAATCGTGATTTTATCACAGCCATTGATCAAAGGAGGGAGTTGAACAGTAGATCTAGTTTCATCAGGAGTTCACAAATTGGGAAATCAGAGGTAAGAGTTTTGGGAACTCGTGAATTTCAAAATCGTGATTTGATATGAGTTGTGGGATCGAGGAAGGATCTAGACCGTTGAATCCTTTCAAAGAAAAGGAGATATCAGGAGAATGAAGGTGAGCAATCTTCCAACTTCATGAAGTGCGAAGTCCCGATACATGAAAAAGAGATCAGGACTGTTGGATCGCGGGGATTGTGGACCATTGATCTGGTGATCGGAACTCACAAGTTTGGGTTTTAGAGGAACGAGCAAGTGGATGAAATGCCTTTTGAGTTAGGTGAACAATCATAGAGAAAGGTCACATTCATGAAGGAGAATAGAGGGGATAGCACGCACTAGGCTCCTGTTAGAATTTCGGAAGTCAGGAGAGTCAAGGTGACTCATATGCAAATACCCGATACACGAAATCGTGACGTGCCTTTTGATTAGGCGATTGGTCACAACCTTGGTCACATAAAGAGAAGGGCTTAACTAGGAGAGCTAGCGCCTAAATACGTTGAGGCTTTAAAAGCATTAAGGAGAAGCCCACGATTTCCATATAACCTACGCCTTAAGGGAAAGAGGGCCTATTCAGTGTATTGAAGGTCCTTGAGGGACTGAAGAGTCAATCAGACTCAATTTCTTAATTGATTCTAGAATGAGAGGTCGCGGATCGCTTAGGAAATAAGGGGGGGTCTGCATCAAGTGGTATCAGAGATGATTTTTGTATGTATATTTCAGGCGAAGGAGAATAATAAATCGAAATTGTACTTTGTGTGTAACAGAAAATCAACACAATGCCACCGAGCAGATGAGGGGAGCCACCTTTAGCCAATCGTATTGTAGAAAGAGAGATGTGAGAACTCCATGCAAGGTTGGATGCAATGGAAGCATCTCAGAGAAGAGCACCTGATGTTGGATACTTTAGCGATGCAGAGAGCGAATATGTATAAGTCAAAGAACCTGTAGGGGAACACTTCTCCAAAGAACACTTGCTAAGAGAAGTTGTTAAATTGGGAGCTAGATCCAAGATAGAGGTCCCAATGTATGAAGGTAATTTGGATGTTGAAGAGCTACTGGATTAGATAAGGTCCATGGAAAAATATTTCGATTATGAATATGTCGATGCGGAGAAAAAGGTGAGACATGCTATCAGTAGGATTAAAGGACATGCAACACTATGGTGGGATGAACTGCAGACTAAGAGGAGAAGTAGAGGCAAACATAAGATAAAGAATTGGGACAGAATGGTAGCCAAGATGAAGACTAAATTCATGCCCAAAGATTATCATAAAAATCTATTCAAGAAGCTATAGAACCTGAGACAGAAGGGTATGACAGTTAAAGAATACACAAAGGAGTTCTACAAGTTGACCATCAGAGTTGGACAAAGAGAGAGGGATGAATAAAAAGTTGTCAGGTATATAAATGGCATGAGGTATGAAATCTAGGATGAGCTTAGCATGATGTCGGTAATGACAATGGAGGATGCTTATCAGTTCATGCTGAAGGCACAAGAGAAGTTGGCTGGAAAACAAAGCCAACGAGGTAGAGGTAAAATCTCAGCCCCGAACAAAGGTAAGGGAGTTTCCCATGAAAAAGTGCATCATCCCAAGGACAAGGCTGAAAATCCACACAGTCACTCAGAAAGAGGAGGAAGTTCTCGAGGAATATAGGGTGGTGGAAGAAAATCTTCTAGAGGAAGAGGCAGAGAGGGAATAAGGTGTTATGCCCGTGGAAAGACAGGGCACATGTCTTGGGAATGCCTCGAGAAGAAGAAAGAAGGAGGAGAAGTTCACATTTCAGAAGCACAAAGAAGGAATGTTGAAGCAGAAGGAGCAGAGGATGGAATATCCCTGATGATGAGAAAGGTTCTCTTAAAACCAGAGGAAGAAGTTACAAGGCCAGTGCAAAGAAATAGTCTCTTTAGGACAACTTGCAAGCCTAAAGAGAGAGTATGTAAGGTGATCATTGGTAGTGGGATCACTGACAACCTAGTATCCACGGAGATGGTGGAGAAATTGGAACTAGAGACAACTGCAAACCCAGAGCCATATAAAATCTCATTGTTGCAGAAAGGACACTGGGTAATGGTTACTAAACAATTCTTGGTTGAATTTAAGATAGGAGGATATAGAGATGAAATTGTGTGTGATGTAATTCCCATGGATGTATGTCATATTTTGTTGGGAATACCATGGCAATTTGACAGGAATGCCATTCATGGTGGGAGGAAGAATAGATACACCCTGGAGAAGAATGGTAGGACACACATGTTGTTGCCAATAGAGGAGAGGAAAGTAAAAGAGGAATCCAACACAATCGTACTTCTCATGAGTGGGAAGGAAATCCTGAAAGAAGTCAAGAAAGAAAAGGAGATACAACTTGTTGTGGTGAGGAAACCCAGAGTTATCCTTACAATTACTTCAATGAATGATTTTCCTGAATAAGTTCAGGAACTATTAGATAATTTTGTCGACATAGTGGTGGATGAGCTGCCTAACTCATTTCCACCCATGACAAGTATCAGCCATCATATCGATTTGATACCAAGAGAAAGTCTTCCAAACAAAGTAGCATATATACTGACACCTTGAGAGAATGAGGAGGTAAAGAACCAAGTCCAGGAATTGCTAGACAAGGGTTTGATCAGAGAGAGCTTGAGTCCATGTGTAGTACCAACTGTGTTGAGTCCAAAGAAGGATGGAGGATGGAGAATGTGTACATACTCGAGATCCATCAACAAGATCACTATCAGGTATATATTCCCTTTGCCAAGAATAGATGATTTGATGGAATGTTTAAGTGGAGAAAATTTCGTTTCTAAGATAGATTTGAAAAGTGGATATCACCAAATCAGAATCAGGGAAGGTGATGAGTGGAAGACAACCTTTAAGACAAATGAAGGTTTGTATGAGTTGCTTGTTATTCCATTTGGCTTAACTAATGCCCCGAGTACTTTTATGAGGTTGATGAATGAAATACTGAAATATTTCATTGGCAAGTTCGTGGTTGTGTATCTAGATGATATATTGATCTTTAGCAAGACTAAAGAGGAGCATTTAAGGCACCTGACATTAGTGATGAGGAGACTATAGAAGGAGAAGATATTGATAAATCTGAAGAAGTCCTCTTTTATGAATACATAACTCATCTACTTGGGTTTTGTGATCTCTTAAAATTAAATGAAGATGGATCCGGAGAAGGTGAAAGCAATCAAAGAATGGCCATCACCCAAGAGCATGTTTGAGGTAAGAAGATTCCATGGATTAGCAAGTTTCTATAGGAAGTTCATCAGATATTTCAATGGAATTTGTGCACCAATGATGGATACAGTGATGAAAAGGCACAAGTATTTTAAATGGACAGAGGAGGCCAAGAAGAGCTTCAATATACTGAAGGAGAAAATAACAGAGCGACCAATTCTAGTCTTGCCAAATTTTGAGAAGACATTTCAGGTGAGATGTGATGCAAGTGGCATTGCAATTGGAGGAGTTTTGAGCCAGGACAATAGACCTATTGCTTACTTCAGGGAGAAGTTGAATGAGAATAAGAGAAAATACTCCACCTATGACAAGGAGTTTTATGCCATAATCCAAGCCCTGAAGAAATGGAGACATTACCTTTTTCCCACAAGAATTTTTCTTATGTAGCGATAACCAAGATTTACAATTCATAACTAGACAGGAAAAATTGAATAAGAGGCATGCAAAGTGGATTGAGTTTATGTAGAATTTTACTTTTTTCATAAAACATATTGTTGGGAATGCTAACAAAGTTGTTGATGCATTAAGCAGGATATGTTTGATTCTACAGTAATTTTAGGTAAAGACCTTAGGGTTAGAATTCCTTGAGGAAATGCACAGTGATGATCCAGATTTCAAGGAGGCATATGAATCATGTGTGAATCCTATGCTAAGAAATAGAAGCTAGTGGATAGAGTATATGATTCAAGAGGGATTGTTGTTCAAGGGAAATCAATTGTGCATACCAAAATGCTCAATGAGGGATAACTTTTTGGAGGAAAAACATAGTGGAGGATTGGTTGGACATTTCGGCCATGATAAGACATTTGCACAGTTGAGAAGTTCATACTATTGGCCAGGTATGAGAACAGATGTGATAAAATTCATGAACAGATGTAGAATCTGCCAACATGCAAAAGGTAAAAGACAAAACACTGGATTATATCAACCATTGCCCATACCAGAGAGGCCTTGGGATGCAATAAGCATGGGTTTTGTGTTGGGACTACAAAGAACACAAAAGGTATTTGATTCCATATTTGTAGTGCTGGATATATTTTAAAAAATGGCACACTTTATCCCATGCCATAAGACTAGTGATGCAACACATGTTGTGAATATGTTGTTTAAAGAAGTTGTGAGACTTGATGACCTACCCAGAAGCATTGTCTCGGACAGAGACACAAAATTTGTTGGTAATTTTTGGAGAACACTGTGGAAGAAGTTAGGGACAGGTTTGTCCTTCAAATCAGCTTATCAACCTCAAACAGATGGATAGACTGAGGTGATAAACAGAAGTTTGAGAAATTTATTGAGGAGTCTGGTCACCGAGAACCATAATTAGTAGGATCACATTCTTCCACAAGCAGAGTTTGCATATAATGACTCACCAAATAGGAGCACTAGGAAGAGCCTGTTCCAAATATTGTATAGAATGCAACCTAGGGGAGTATCTGAGTTGAGAGACTTGGAACAGAGTGAGATCAGGAGCGTTGGAGCAGAAGATTTTGCTGCAGAAATGTAAAAGCTCCATAACTAGATCAGAGGGCAGTTGCATAATTCTAACCAAGAATACAAACACAGAGTTGATCAACATCACAGAGAACTTCAATTTGAAATAGGAGATCAAGTTCTATCACATCTCAAAAAGGAGAGGTTCCCTACGGGGACATATAACAAGATAAAGATGAAGAAGATAGGGCCATGTAAGATATTGAGGAAGTTTGATGCAAATGCCTATGAGATTGAGTTGCCAGATGATGTGGGAATATCGCCCATATTCAAGGTCTAAGACCTGTATCCTTACAGGACGTATGACACAGAGGGGTCAATAGTTCAAGAGAAGATTCAGTGGGAGAAACAAATGCCTATAGCAGAAAAACCACAGATGTAAAAGATTGTTGATCAGAGGATTGGTAAGAAGAATCGAAGAAAGACTTATTTTGAGTATATGGTCAAGTGGAAGGGGCATCCAATAGAAGATGCCATTGGGAGATTGAAGTTGATATCCAGAAGCATGGAAAGTCGGTGTAGGATCTCATGAACATGAGTCGATGAATTTTTTCCCAGGGGAGTATGATGTAGGAGCATCATCAGCAAGTACACGTGGCAGGACAATTTAGCACCTGAGGACCAATCCATAGTCGCGAAGAATAGCCAACACTACAAATATTTTGAAGCTGATAGAAAAAAATAAAAGGAAACATCACGCGTGTAGACAGAGTGAGCATGCGTGACCTAAAAATTTAACCCTAATCTCGATGTAACAACAATTAGGTAGCAGTTAGTTGTTTTCTTTTGTATAAAGAGAGGTTTTGTACACCCAAAAGGGGGATAGCCATGAGCAAGTAGGAATCTCAGAGAAATGATTGTTGTTTGAATTTTACTATAACCATTTTCTTGATTTTTGAATGAAGATAATAGAGGAAAATTGATCCAATGTATGATGTGAATATTGTTTGCAATTTCTCTGTTGTTGTCGTTATCTTTTCAAGAATGAATGAATCTTTCTATGAGTTTATGTAGCTTTGAAATGCTTGCATAAGAATTTAAATTGCTTTTCTTCGTGAGCCGGTGAAAGGTGTACACATAGTCCGCAAGGAGTGCGTTGACAAGGTTTATTTCGACTCGTAAAGATCATAAGAAAAAGTGTAAGATTTCCTTTGTAGGTAGTGCAAAGTGACCACTGCATGGAGTGCACAGTCATCCGCAAGAATCCATATCTTGTGTAGGAATCTGCTGCAAGGAGTGCACAGGTCCAGAATTCGACTCAGTGTCGAAGCGACTCCATAAAGAAGTCGAAGGACAAGAACAGAGGAATTCCAGGATGATGGGAAATAATTCTTTTCAAGAATATTTAAATTTGAGTTTGACAAAATTTCCAGAAAATAAAGAAGTTCTTGGGAGATCAAGCTCATAAGGGATAACACTTTACAAGAAGTGTGAACGAGATTCAAGAAACAAAATCGCAGGAAAGACAAAGGTTGAATCCTTTGAATCTTTTGAAAATCTTCTAAGTATAAAGAAGACGTAAGCTCAGGGAGAGAGATCTGGGCCATTCGATTAGCGTCTAGACACCGAGAAGAAAGTGCGGAGGAGAAAGGACCTCAACCGTTCGATCTGAGTGCCTAAATATCATATCCGTCCGATCAAGGTAAAGTGCACTAACATTAAAGATTTGAAAGTGTACAAGAGAATCAGACTTACAAAGTTCTGAAATCATCAGAGTCGTCTGTTGTCAAGGGGGACATGTAGTGAGAGATCAACATTTCATTGACTCCGGCCTTGGAGAAGTCAAAGGCTGAGTTATAAGAACTCACGAGTCACGAAATCACGATTTGATCACAACCTTTGATCGAAGGAGGGAGATGAACTGTAGATATGGTTTCATCGGGAGT